>WWET01004716.1:54865-80238 GCA_011038615.1 Limnodynastes dumerilii | reverse complement strand
GGTGTAGTGTATACATGGAAGGGGGGGGGTTTTGATGAGGGGGGGCATCAAATCTGCGACAACTGATTATTTTCCCATATCTATTTTTATCTATTACCGTATTTCCCCACGTATAAGACACTCCCTTGTATAAGACGCACCCCGTTTTTGGAGCCTAAATTAAAAAAAAAAATTTGAAATATATTTTTTAACTATTATATTTTACATTATTTAATTAAAAATGGGGTACATCTTATAGAAGGGATATGGGGATATAACACTGAACTTACCTTTGCTGTCCCTCCGGCAGTTTCAGGCTCTCTCCACCGCAGCTCTGACTCAGCCTCTCTCCCTCGCGGTGCACGCTGTACAATGACGTTGTATGACCTTAGGTCACGCAACGTCTATGTACAGTGCGTGACGTGAGGGAGACAGCCAGAGGCACAGCTGCGGTGGGGAGAGCCTGAAACTGCTGGAGGGACCGTTGGAGAGACATAAAAGGTAAGTTCAGTGTTACATCCCCTGTATAAGACGCACCTGATTTTTAGACCTATTTTTTGTCTAAAAAAAGGTGCGTCTTATACTTGGGGAAATACGGTAAATTACCCATATAATATATTTAATACATGTTTACTTTTTTGTTTATATGCCTATTTTAAAGAATAGGAACACTTTGACCTGTCTTTTAGTTGGGTGTAGGTCGCCGTCTTGAACAGCCATTTTTCAAAAGCAACGTTTTCTACCAGTCCACAGCGAAATCAATTGCTGCTGCTTCGCTGAGGAGAAGCAATCAATGATTCCCAGGACGAAGACGCACCCTAACCCTCCCCTTATATTACCCTAACCCTCATCTCCCCGCAGCCTAACCGTAACACTCCCCTCTCCTCCCTGCAGCCTGACCCTAAGACTCCCCTACCCTCCCCACAGCCTAACCCTAAGACTCCCCTACCTTTCCCACAGTCTAACCCTAAGACTTTCCTCCCCACAGCCTAACCCTAAGATTCCCTTCCCCACAGCCTAACCCTAACACTCCCCTCCCTACAGCCTAACCCTAAGACTCCCCTCCCCTCCCTGCAGCCTGACCCTAAGACTCCCCTCTCGACAGCCTAACACTAAGACTCCCTTCTCCACAGCCTAACCCTAAGACTCTCTTCTTTGTAGGACTCCCCATCTACTCACCTTCAGTCCGACGTGTCTGGCGGTGGTTTGCGAATGCATAAATGGATAAGTATGCTGAACGGCATGCTTACCCATTCATTACTAAGACTTTCTAAATGGTAATATGTTCAAAATACAGAAAGATAAAAACGAGCTTTCAGCTGCCTGTATTTCGAAAATAGAATTTTCTAACAGGAGATTGCATCACCTTTTGGTCCAATCCACTTCATTTTAATTTATTCAAATAATATTATAATATTCAGAAAAGTGCACATCTTTGTCACAGAACAGGGCCGGATTAACTACAGAGCAATCGGGGTTGACGCCTCGCTTCCCCCCTTCACATAGGGCAACTTCACATATCCAAACTCCTGCAGCTCTGTTGGGGAATGAATCCTCTTAATTACACTGTGTTGTCAAATACTGACATCCATCCCCCTAGACAGTTGCAGGAGTGCAATGTGAACAATGTGACGTCTCCTGGTCTTCAATCGGCCTGCGCATCGGGATGAGCGACCTGAAGATGAAGAAAAGCAATGCGTAAGTATATTTTGCTGTGTTTGTGTCAGTGGGCCTGATCCAGACTTCCGTCTCCCGCCATATTTTCTGCCGATCTGCGCATGTGTCGGGCAGATGTTGCCCAGCGTAATTAGGGAAACTCGTTCCCTAGGATCCTTAGGGGTTGTTCCCCGCCATAACTTCACAACAGTTATGAAGGAAGGCAGGGGAAGGTAAGTAAATGAGGACGGGTTAGGCCTGTTACACTCCTGTGGCCGGCGTAATTGCACACTGTTACTCCGGCTGAACGCTCCCCTAACAGTGTGCAATTACGCCGGCCACAGGGGGAGTCTATCTTTATATATCTGTGTGTGTGGAAATAGCATAATAAACCATGTGAAACACACAGAGCCAGCACAACACATACAGTTACAAAAAAAATTCTCTTCCCCGCAGCTCTGCCTCTGGCTGTCTCCCACGCTGTGCATGCTGCACAATTGAGGTGACCTTAGGTCACGCAACGCCTTTGTGCAGCGCGCAACGCAAGGGAGAGAGCCAGAGGCACATCTGCGGGGAGAGCCTGACACAGACGCAGGGACCACCGGAGGGACAGCAGAAGGAGGGAAAGGCAGAAGACATCAAAGGTAAGTGAGAAAATAAATAAATGGAGGCTGACATTAAGGGGCAGATATGGAGGCTGGCATAAAGGGGCAAATTTGAAGGCTAACATTAATGGGCAGATATGGAGGCAGGCATTAAGGAGCAGATATGGAGGTAGGCATTAAAGGGCAAATATAGAGGCTGGCATTAAGGGGCAGATATGGAGGCTGGCATTAAGGGGCAGATATGGAGGCTGTCGTTAAGGGGCAGATATGGAGGGGGCAGACTGACTGGCAGGACACACATAGAGGGGGCACACTGGTTACTGGGTGCTGGATACACATGATGATACAATTAATGTAATTTTATTGGTATGTATTTTTATTTTGAAATTTACCAGTAGCTGCTGCATTTCCCACCCAAGGCTTATACTCGAGTCAATAAGTTTTCCCAGGTATTTGTGTTAAAATTAGGTGCCTCGGCTTATATTCGGGTCGGCTTATACTCGAGTATATACGGTACATCTCTAGCAGCTTCAATGCACAGGAATAAGACATATGAGTAGACACTTAGCTGACATATTCATATTGATAATATAGGTTCAACTTGTCTTGGATCCATAGTAAGAATGAGGCACGGATATATAAAGCAATACATACCCCTTTTTTTATGGAAAATTGGTACACCTGGGGGTGTGGCTGTGAAGGGGTGTGGCTTGTCCCATAAAAGGGGCATGGCTTTAATCTGCTCTGATATGCTCAACATATGAGCTAAGAACAGGAGAGGGTCCTGTAACTATAGCAGAGCTGTAGGAGTCTGTCTCCGCATCAGATGCTATAGTGATCAGCTGCAGGACTGGAAGTTGAGTATAGGGGGAGGGAACTGCTGGGTCAGAATCCGGAACAAGAGCCCTTTTATGCGGTACAGACCATTAAAGAACCGTACTGTGCCTGCTAAATAGGTACAGTTGGAGGATATGGTAATATGTCAACACACAAACACACACGTGTATATGTATATAATTCCATCTGTCAGGCCGTTCCATAAAATCTGCATGCCTAATCTACGCACGCGGACAATGAACCTTAATCAGGTTTATTGTCATCACTAGTATAGTGATCCTAAGCATGTCTGCCACCAGAAATTGGGGGCCCGGGATCCAGACTGTTGCAGCAGGAACGCCTTGGTTTAAAGAAATCCCTGTGCATCAGCCCACTGATGTGCTTCCTGGTGCAGCCGTCCAGCAGAAGGTATCAGAGATTGGTGACAATGGGCCTGATCCAGACCTACGTGCGTAGCGTATTTACGCCAGCGTACCTACGAAGCACTCCCCTGGGCACTCCCCTTGCTCGTACTCACTTTTGCCGGCTTACACCAAGAAAACCCTACCCTAACTTTTCTGAGTGTAACTGCTGGCGTCCGTAGTCTCCATGCGTAGTTACGCTAAGCACGCCCATACTGTACAATTTAAATGCCTCACCCCGCCCCGAAGCGTTATTACTGGTGTCGTATGGCTGGCACGCCCCTTTGTGCGTTGTTACAAAGCTGGTATGCCCATACGCTCAGAGTTACTTTGAGTAACATCTGCGCGCGCATGCGCAGTAACTACTAATGGGCGCTTTTACGCTTACGGACAACGTAAAATCACAGGCAGTCGTAGGTCTGGATCTGCCCCCATGACTCATCTGTCTCCTACCTCCAATACCTGATGCTGGAGACCTGAGGGGAGTATCGGCACCGGCCACCCTCTCTCTCCAGACTTGGCAGACCCCTCTTTTACCAGGTGTTTGGCTAAAGCCGTCATTATTGTAACCATATTGTGCTTTGATCAACATTGGAACCATACGACTGAGAATCCTTCCTTATTTTTCCTTTTATTTTTTGCGCAAAAATTTTTGGATAATAACAACTAAAGGTCTTTACCAAATCTGAATAATAAATTATTTGTATATTACACTTTTAGCGTGCCAACAAGTGAAATAAAATCAATCTATCAAGAATGAAACAGCTATCTCAATACCAATAAGTTGTATAATTGGGTAAGGTCCAGCTAACACGGTATAAATGAAAACATGACATCTCATTATAAAGGTGGCTTAACCTTTAAGAACCCAATAAGGAATTGCTTTGGTTACAGTAATATTATTAAGTACAAAGAGTGCTTTACTTGCGCTAACTGATTTATAATCCCAGATGAATAGATTCTGATTACAATCCAGGAGTGAAAGTCAATTGTACTAAACATTGAAGTCTCGGCTCTGGTGGTGATTAATGTGTTCATCATGTTGTGCTTGCCTGGAATGTTTGACCAACAACCCTACTGCAAACAGCAAATGTCAATGTATATGTTAAGCGCTCCTAGTGCCCCAGGGGGACTGTCTAACAAATGTATTGGTGGATTGAAGTTGGCTACTAATGTTGTTAAGCCTGATGGAGATCTTTCTTTATAATGAAATAAAATGCACAGCTAGGCACTTGCTTTATGGTATTTAAATATTGTTACCATCCCACAAGGCTTAAAGATCTGCAGTGTATTAAAATAAAGTCTATTTAAGTGTTTATAAGTAATAACAATAGATCGGGTCCAAACTACAGAACAGTGTCCGTTTTCTGACAGCACGCATCACTTCTTTTGCGAGTTGCACTTTTAAGTTTTGTTTGCGTTTGTTCCATTCGGTTTGCAATGCGCACTATCCTGCAATCTATGTTTTTTTCTTTCGATGGGCTGTGACGCATAGGGGGATTTAATTTTAAATTTACAGTAAGAACGTGGAAACTGGCAGCCGTGATATCCAGGCTTACATTCTGGCACTGCATTCAGAACTTGACCGGAAATCTGGAACTGGTCCAATGTACTCGATCCGCAGTTCCGATTTTCCATCATGTTTCCTAGCGTTTGGATTGCGTTTACTCACTTCTGCGCTCTGTGCATGCACGTGCCGGATCGAAACACATTCTGCCATGTCCATGCATCTGACAGAGGTATAACTTGCTTCACAATACACAGTATAAGGGAGTTAATGCTCTGGGTACAGATCCAGGCCAAAAGCTCACAGTAAGTTATGGCTGTGGTTACTATCAGGAATTACATCAGCAGATGACACACTTCTGTTCCTAACAGATAAGTGAGGATCCAGTACGGGGATTCAGTCTTATGGGGATCCATTCCTACAGTATGTTTAAAGGAAAGAAAACAACCCCATTTTGGACAACTCTATAAATAATTCTCATGGTTGATACTTGGTTGATGCTTGGTTGCGTAGGGAGAGGAGTTAGTAGCAGAGAGAGAGAAGTAGTGATGTCCCTTTATAGATCGCTGGTACGACCTCACCTAGAATAGAATACTATGTTCAGTTCTGGAGACCATATCTCCAGAAAGTCATAAATACATTAGAAAGAGCAACTAAAATGGTCCATGGCCTGTGTCACAAACCATACCAAGAAAGGCTAGAGGAACTAAACATATATAGCTTGCAGAGGCGTCGGAACAGGGGGGGGGCATAGCACCCCCTCAAAAAAAAAATTGACGGGGGCGCCATGGTGTGTACATGGGGAGCGCCTGTCAGTGTCCGGAGCCGGCGCTCCTCACTATACACGCTGCAGCGCTCATACAGGACGTCCCTGTATGAGCTGCTGCAGCAGCTCATACAGTAACTTCCTGTATGAGCGCTTCCTACTTACAAAAAGAGCGCCACGGAGGAGGAAGGGAAGGTAAGGAAAAGAGGAGAGGCTGAAGGGACATTGGGCCTGATCCAGAACAACGCTTCGGAGCTAATTTACGCGTGGCGGAGACGTAAAATCGCGTATTTGTAAGTACTGCGCATGCGCACTATAGAAAATACGCTCAATAGTGTAGCGTAATTGTGAACGTATGGGCCATTCACGTATGTGTCATGTAAATACTTACGTGCGGGTGTGCCAATTTTACGTGCGTCCAAAATACATCTGAAATACGTGAAGTAGGCAGGGGGTTGTATTTAAAGTGTACAGTATGGGCGTGCTTAGCTGCATAAATTCGTTTAGCCCAAACGTACGTGTGCGTATGACTGCGGTTACATTGGAAAAAGTTAAGGTAGGGTTTGGAAAGCGTATCTTGACAAAATACGTACGTTCAAGAGGTGTGCCGAGGGGAGTGTAACGAATTTACGCGCACGAAAATACACTACACGAATAAACGTACAGCAAACGTAGTTCTGGATCTACCCCATTATTGTGAATACTGGGGGTCGGATGGAGGCACATAATGGGGAATACTGAGGGGGGGGGAAGCAATGGGTAGCTACAAGGAGAGGACATAAACACCAGATGGGCACACAAAGAGGGGACAGAAACAATGTATGAATACAAGAGGACACAGAAACATGGGATGGATAAACAGAGGGGCAGAAACAATGGATGGACATAAGGAGGGGACAGAAAGGCTACATGGGCACACAAAGAGGGGCAAAAACAAAGGATGGATGCAAGAGGGGGAAGAAACAATGGGTAGATAAAGAGAGTGGCAGAAATAATGGATGGACACAAAGGGGGGACACAAACAATGGATGGACACAAAAAGGGGCAGAAACAATTAATGGACATGAGGTGGCAGAAATGCTACATGGGCACACAATGAGGGGGCAGAAACAGTGTATGGACATAAGGAGGGGCAGAAAGGCTACATGGGCACACAGAGGGGGCAGAAACAATTAATGGACACAAGAAGGGAGCAGAAACAATAGATGGACATAAGGAGGGGGGCAGAAAAGCTACATGGGCTCACAAGAAGAGGGAGCAGAAACAATGGATGGACACAGAGTCGGCACACAAGAAAGGGGCAGAATTAATGTATGGAAAAAACGGGGAAGAAAAACAATATGAACATACAAAGAGCAAAACAAACCTTTAATTAAGACGGAAAAACCTGCAAAAAATAAAACATAAAGTCTCTCTGTTGGGTTTTGGACACTAGGATGTACTCTGTATTGGATTCTGGTCACTATAGATCTTTTTTTATTGTATTGAGAACTCAGTAGATATAGTATTAGATGGGGCAAAAACATACCGGTAGGTTAACTGGCTGCTGACTAAATAAACCCTAATGTATATACATGTGTGTTAGGGACCTTAGTATGTAGTATGGAGCAGGGACTGATGTGAATGTAAAAGTGCTGCCGAAAATTTGTGCCGCTATATAACTAAGCGTTATTAATAAAAATTATACCATATTTACATTATTGTGGAAAAGATGTGAATTTAAGGATTTTCTGCTAGGGGGCACCATCTAAAATCTTGCCTCGGTTACCAGATTGGCTAGGGCCGGCCCTGGGTTGACCACACCCCCAATGGTTTGGCCACCTCCACAATGAGTTAACCACGCCCCTTTGGCATAGCCTTTAGATTGATATGCTGGACATTACAAGGGGCATACATGGAGGCTGGACATTATAAGGTGCAGACAATGGAGGCTGGATATTAAAAGGGGCAAGACAATGGAGGCTGGATATTAAAAGGTGCAGACAATGAAGGCTGGATATTAAAAGAAGCAGAAAATGGAGGCTGAACATTATAAGGGGCAGATAATGGAGGCTGGACATTACAAGGGGCATAAATGGAGGCTGGATATTACAAGGGGTAGACAATGGAGGCTGGATATTAAAAGTGGCAGACAATAGAGGCTGGACATCAAAAGGGGCAGACAATGGAGGCTGCATATTACAAGGGGCACACATGGAGGCTGGATATTACAAGGGGCACAATTTTAAAAAATTATAAGGGGACTGCAATCAGGGCTGATGAGGGGTGAGTTTTTTTTACAAAAAAAAAAAGCACTGAATGTAATAACTTATAGTACATGGCTTCCATGTGTACCTGCTCTTGTGTTGTTCCTGTTTGCTCTGTGATTATTGAGTGTTGTGGTGTCTCTGAGTCCGTTCCTCCATGTACTCCCACCTTGCTCTCCCTGCCCGATCCCCTCGCTTCTCCATCCCGACTTGTGTGTCTGATACAAGCATGACATTTTTTCTGATACTGTGGAGTTTGTGCTCCCTGCATTTTAATTATTGTGGCAGCACTATCAATATGTATTTACCATTTGACTCTTACTGTGTTACTCTATGCGACACTGAGTATTTACCTTTTGACTCTCATTGTGTTACTTCATGTCATACTGAGTATTTACCATCAGACTTAAGTAAGTGCTTGAAATTAGTTACTCCTGGGCTAAACCATGTTGATTGCAGTTGAGTCATATTTCATCTGTTGCAAACAGTATTAGAGTTGAGAGGTGATGTTTCCTATCCCAAGTCTAAGTAACAGTTGGATAGTAAAGCTGGTCAGTATCTGTGTGCAGTAAGCAATTCAAAGATATATCCCTGCATGCAAAGAATACAATTACCTTCACTCCCTCTGCAATCAACATGGTTTAGCCCAGGAGTAACTAATTTCAAGCACTTACTTAAGTCTGGATCCAGCCCATTGTGTTACTCCATGTGACACTGAGTATTTACCATCTTACTCTAGTTTAGTAAGCACAGCGCATCGGCGTAGTTCAGGATCAGGCCCATTGGGCCTGATCCAGACCTACGTCCGCTTGCATTTTTATGGTGGGCGTAAGCGTAAAAACGGCCTTTTGTACTTACTGAGCATGCACGGGGCAGATGCTATGCTCATGTTACAGTCTGAGAAACTGAGCGTATGGGCCCCTTGATCGTAACAGCTTCATATTTACGCTCGGGGGGTGTGCCTGCCATAAAAAATCCGTAATTACGAACTGAGGGCAGGGTGAAGCATTTAAATCGTATAGTATGGGCATGCTAAGCGTCGTTACGCTCAGAAAAGTTAGGGTAGGTTTTACAAAAGTAAATACGACCAAGGGGAGTGCCGAGCATAAAGATCTGGGCATGTTGATTGTAGATCTGGACCACTTGATTGAAGTTCTGCTGCCTCCTCTTCTCCATCTTGACGCGGCGTCCTGCTCCGTCCTCTTCTGGGGTTCCGTGGCTAATGACCATTCGGTCACTAGAGGTCATGACATCATAGACTTTATGAAAGGGGACACTCTAGTGAACGAATGGTCATTAGCCATGGAACCCCAGAAGAGGAAGGAGCAGGACGCCACGTCAAGACGTGCATGAAGCTGGATACAGACCTGCGCCCAACAGGTTTCTTATGCACACAAGAGGCCAGATCCAGAGCTACGCTGGCCATCTGGCCTTAAGTAAGGCCAGCGCAGCTCTGGTGCACTCTCCCTGTCCCTCTCCCTGTTTCAGCGTAGTTAGATACAGTTACGCCGGCTGAAGTCTACCATAACTTCAGCCAGCGTAACTGTGTCTAACTACGCTCACACAAGAGCGTAACTACAGCGTAGTTACGGAGCAGCCCGCTCCCTGGTCCGTAACTACGCCGTAACTACGCCGTAACTACGCCGTAACTACGGTGGGCGGCATAGTTCTGGATCTGCCCCAAGGTGCGTAATTGGCCTGTTTTCACTGGAGGGCTTATGTAGGGGGGTTCCGCACTTGTGCGGATAAGCGGTTGTACGGGTCGCTGATCCGCACGATTGCTTTAAGGTACAAATTTCTACATTCCATATGTTGCATTCCTTATTTGTGAATCCGGGCTTAAGTCATTAAACACATGTGCATACCTCCAAACATTTGAGAATTCTAAAGAGGGACAAATTTGGCCTAGTTGAAGGGGTGTGTCTTGTACCGCCCAGTGGGCGTGTCTGGGGAAAGTGGGTGTGTCTGGCATTCCCAGATAGTAGGTCTAGTGCATGCCTCTTATTATTTGTCCAGCCTCCATATGTCAGCCCCTGTTTATACGTCCAGCCTTCATATCTGCCCCTTTATTATTTTCCAGTATCCATGACTGCCCCTTATTATTGTGTTCAGCATCCATATGTCTTTCCCCTTTATTAAATGTCTGCCCTTTTATTATTTGTCCAGCCTCCAAGTCTGCCCCTTATTATTATGGCCAACCTCCATGATTGCCCCTTATTATGTCCAGCATCCATGTCTGCCCCTTATTATTATGGCCAGCCTCCATGTATTCCCCTTATTATGGCCAGCATCCATGTCTGCCCCTTGTTATTATGGCCAGCCTTCATGTCACCCCTTATTATATGCCCAGCCTCCATATGTCTGCCCCTGTTTATATGTGTAGCCTCCATATGTCTGCCCCTTATTATATGTCCAGCTTCCATATGTCTGCCCCTGTTTATATGTCCAGCCTCCATATGTCTGCCCCTGTTTATATTTCCAGCCTCCATATGTCTGCCTCTGTTTATATGTCCAGCCTCCATATGTCTGCCCTTTATTATATGTCCAGCTTCCATATGTCTGCCCCTGTTTATATGTCCAGCCTCCATATGTCTGCTCCTTATTGTATGTCCAGCCTGCGTGTCTGCCCCTTATTATTAATGCAGCCTCCATGTCTGTTCGCTATTGCCAGAGCTATAGAGATAGTATTATTCCTGGACACTGTATTGTCACAGACACATACACAGTGCCCGGACCGCTGCGTCCAGGCACTGTGTACGTGTTGCTATGGACACACAGCAGAGTTACAGTGTGACGCAGGCGTAGTTACGTGTATGTGGGGGAGAAGGTAATGTGCATTTATAGTATGTAAGTGGGGGGGTAATGTGTGATTACAGTATGTTGGCGGAGGGGGTAATGTGCGATTATAGTATGTGGGCGGAGGGGGTAATGTGCGATTATAGTATGTGGCCGGAGGGGATTATGTGCAGTTATAGTATGTGAGGGAGGGGGTAATGTGCGGCTATAGTATATGGGGGAGGGGGTAATGGGCAGTTATAATATGTAGGGGTAATATGCAGTTATAGTTTGTGAGGGAGGGTGTAATGTGCAGCTATAGTATGTGGGGTGGGGGTAGTTGCCAGAGCCAGCCTCCATCTGCCCCCTATTGCCAAAGCCAGCCTCCATCTGATCCTTATTGCCAGTGCCAGACTCCATGTCTGCCTCCTATTATGGACAGCCTCCATGTCACCCCTTATTATATGTCCAGCCTCCATATGTCTATCACTTATTATATGTTGAGCCTCCATATGTCTGCCCCTGTTTATATGTCCAGCCTCCATATGTCTGCCACTTATTGTATGTCCAGCCTGCATGTCTGCCACTTATTATTAATGTCAGCCTCCATCTGTCCCCTATTGCCAGAGCCAGCCTCCATCTGCCCCCTATTGCCAGTGCCAGCCTCCATGTCTGCCTCCTATTATGGCCAGCCTCCATATCACCCCTTATTATATGTCCAGACTCCATATATCTGCCCCTTATTATATGTCCAGCCTCCATATGTCTGCCCCTGTTTATATGTCCAGCCTCCATATGTCTGCCCCTTATTATATGTTGAGCCTCCATATGCCTGCCCTAGTTTATATGTCCAGCCTCCATATGTCTGCCTCTTATTGTATGCCCAGCCTCTGTGTCTGTCACCTATTGCCAGAGACAACCTCCATCTGCCCTCTATTGCCAGAGCCAACCTCCATGTCTGCCCCCTATTGCCAGTGCCAACCTCCATGTCTGCCTCCTATTGCCAGCCTTCATGTCTGCCCCCAAATGCCAGTGCCAGCCTCCATCTGGCCACTTATTGCCAGCCTCCATCTGCTTACTTATTGCCAGCCTCCATCTGCCCCCTTATTGCCAGCTTCCATCTGCCCCCTTAATGTCAGCCTCCATCTGCCCCCTTAATGCCAGTGTCCATCTCCTCCCTTATTGCCAGCCTCCACCTGCCCCCTTTTTGCCAGCATCCTCCTGCCCCCTTAATGCCAGCCTCCATTTGCCCCTTAATGCCAGCCTCCATCTACCAGCTTATTGGCAGCCTCCATCTGCCCCTTTATTGCCAACCTCCATCTGCCCCCTTATTGCCAGCCTCTATCTGCCCCCTTAATGCCAGCCTCCACTGGCCCCTTTATGCCAGCCTCCACCTGCACCCTTAATGCCAGCCTCCATTTGCCCCTTAATGCCAGCCTCCATCTACCAGCTTATTGGCAGCCTCCATCTGCCCCTTTATTGCCAACCTCCATCTGCCCCCTTATTGCCAGCCTCTATCTGCCCCCTTAATGCCAGCCTCCACTGGCCCCTTTATGCCAGCCTCCACCTGCACCCTTAATGCCAGCCTCCATTTGCCCCTTAATGCCAGCCTCCATCTACCAGCTTATTGGCAGCCTCCATCTGCCCCTTTATTGCCAACCTCCATCTGCCCCCTTATTGCCAGCCTCTATCTGCCCCCTTAATGCCAGCCTCCACTGGCCCCTTTATGCCAGCCTCCACCTGCACCCTTAATGCCAGCCTCCATTTGCCCCTTAATGCCAGCCTCCATCTACCAGCTTATTGGCAGCCTCCATCTGCCCCTTTATTGCCAACCTCCATCTGCCCCCTTATTGCCAGCCTCTATCTGCCCCCTTAATGCCAGCCTCCACTGGCCCCTTTATGCCAGCCTCCACCTGCACCCTTAATGCCAGCCTCCATTTGCCCCTTAATGCCAGCCTCCATCTACCAGCTTATTGGCAGCCTCCATCTGCCCCTTTATTGCCAACCTCCATCTGCCCCCTTATTGCCAGCCTCTATCTGCCCCCTTAATGCCAGCCTCCACTGGCCCCTTTATGCCAGCCTCCACCTGCACCCTTAATGCCAGCCTCCATTTGCCCCTTAATGCCAGCCTCCATCTACCAGCTTATTGGCAGCCTCCATCTGCCCCTTTATTGCCAACCTCCATCTGCCCCCTTATTGCCAGCCTCTATCTGCCCCCTTAATGCCAGCCTCCACTGGCCCCTTTATGCCAGCCTCCACCTGCACCCTTAATGCCAGCCTCCATTTGCCCCTTAATGCCAGCCTCCATCTACCAGCTTATTGGCAGCCTCCATCTGCCCCTTTATTGCCAACCTCCATCTGCCCCCTTATTGCCAGCCTCTATCTGCCCCCTTAATGCCAGCCTCCACTGGCCCCTTTATGCCAGCCTCCACCTGCACCCTTAATGCCAGCCTCCATTTGCCCCTTAATGCCAGCCTCCATCTACCAGCTTATTGGCAGCCTCCATCTGCCCCTTTATTGCCAACCTCCATCTGCCCCCTTATTGCCAGCCTCTATCTGCCCCCTTAATGCCAGCCTCCACTGGCCCCTTTATGCCAGCCTCCACCTGCACCCTTAATGCCAGCCTCCATTTGCCCCTTAATGCCAGCCTCCATCTACCAGCTTATTGGCAGCCTCCATCTGCCCCTTTATTGCCAACCTCCATCTGCCCCCTTATTGCCAGCCTCTATCTGCCCCCTTAATGCCAGCCTCCACTGGCCCCTTTATGCCAGCCTCCACCTGCACCCTTAATGCCAGCCTCCATTTGCCCCTTAATGCCAGCCTCCATCTACCAGCTTATTGGCAGCCTCCATCTGCCCCTTTATTGCCAACCTCCATCTGCCCCCTTATTGCCAGCCTCTATCTGCCCCCTTAATGCCAGCCTCCACTGGCCCCTTTATGCCAGCCTCCACCTGCACCCTTAATGCCAGCCTCCATTTGCCCCTTAATGCCAGCCTCCATCTACCAGCTTATTGGCAGCCTCCATCTGCCCCTTTATTGCCAACCTCCATCTGCCCCCTTATTGCCAGCCTCTATCTGCCCCCTTAATGCCAGCCTCCACTGGCCCCTTTATGCCAGCCTCCACCTGCACCCTTAATGCCAGCCTCCATTTGCCCCTTAATGCCAGCCTCCATCTACCAGCTTATTGGCAGCCTCCATCTGCCCCTTTATTGCCAACCTCCATCTGCCCCCTTATTGCCAGCCTCTATCTGCCCCCTTAATGCCAGCCTCCACTGGCCCCTTTATGCCAGCCTCCACCTGCACCCTTAATGCCAGCCTCCATTTGCCCCTTAATGCCAGCCTCCATCTACCAGCTTATTGGCAGCCTCCATCTGCCCCTTTATTGCCAACCTCCATCTGCCCCCTTATTGCCAGCCTCTATCTGCCCCCTTAATGCCAGCCTCCACTGGCCCCTTTATGCCAGCCTCCACCTGCACCCTTAATGCCAGCCTCCATTTGCCCCTTAATGCCAGCCTCCATCTACCAGCTTATTGGCAGCCTCCATCTGCCCCTTTATTGCCAACCTCCATCTGCCCCCTTATTGCCAGCCTCTATCTGCCCCCTTAATGCCAGCCTCCACTGGCCCCTTTATGCCAGCCTCCACCTGCACCCTTAATGCCAGCCTCCATTTGCCCCTTAATGCCAGCCTCCATCTACCAGCTTATTGGCAGCCTCCATCTGCCCCTTTATTGCCAACCTCCATCTGCCCCCTTATTGCCAGCCTCTATCTGCCCCCTTAATGCCAGCCTCCACTGGCCCCTTTATGCCAGCCTCCACCTGCACCCTTAATGCCAGCCTCCATTTGCCCCTTAATGCCAGCCTCCATCTACCAGCTTATTGGCAGCCTCCATCTGCCCCTTTATTGCCAACCTCCATCTGCCCCCTTATTGCCAGCCTCTATCTGCCCCCTTAATGCCAGCCTCCACTGGCCCCTTTATGCCAGCCTCCACCTGCACCCTTAATGCCAGCCTCCATTTGCCCCTTAATGCCAGCCTCCATCTACCAGCTTATTGGCAGCCTCCATCTGCCCCTTTATTGCCAACCTCCATCTGCCCCCTTATTGCCAGCCTCTATCTGCCCCCTTAATGCCAGCCTCCACTGGCCCCTTTATGCCAGCCTCCACCTGCACCCTTAATGCCAGCCTCCATTTGCCCCTTAATGCCAGCCTCCATCTACCAGCTTATTGGCAGCCTCCATCTGCCCCTTTATTGCCAACCTCCATCTGCCCCCTTATTGCCAGCCTCTATCTGCCCCCTTAATGCCAGCCTCCACTGGCCCCTTTATGCCAGCCTCCACCTGCACCCTTAATGCCAGCCTCCATTTGCCCCTTAATGCCAGCCTCCATCTACCAGCTTATTGGCAGCCTCCATCTGCCCCTTTATTGCCAACCTCCATCTGCCCCCTTATTGCCAGCCTCTATCTGCCCCCTTAATGCCAGCCTCCACTGGCCCCTTTATGCCAGCCTCCACCTGCACCCTTAATGCCAGCCTCCATTTGCCCCTTAATGCCAGCCTCCATCTACCAGCTTATTGGCAGCCTCCATCTGCCCCTTTATTGCCAACCTCCATCTGCCCCCTTATTGCCAGCCTCTATCTGCCCCCTTAATGCCAGCCTCCACTGGCCCCTTTATGCCAGCCTCCACCTGCACCCTTAATGCCAGCCTCCATTTGCCCCTTAATGCCAGCCTCCATCTACCAGCTTATTGGCAGCCTCCATCTGCCCCTTTACCAGGAACGCAGGAATACTCCAGGAACACAGGCAGCCAGGCACCTTGGAAGACCAAGTTGTTCTGGTGATGAAGGTAAGTGCTGCAGCGTTTAAATAGTGCGCTTTGCGCGCTGATTGGTTGGAGGACTGAACCAAGTAAGCATTCATTGGTGGTTCAGAGTCATGTGGGCAGAGCAAGATGGCGGCGCCCATCGTCCAAAGCTCTGCGACGTTTTGGCGCCGAAGTTCCACGTGAGACGCCGGAGGGAGAAGACCGGAGCTGCAGGCGGTGAGTAATGGAGACTGTTACTGTGTCAGTGACAGTCTCTATGAAGCTGGTCTGCCGGAGAAGCGCCGCGGCTGGAGCGGGTGAGTGCGGTGTCTGACTCACGTAATATTGGCATGCCCACATGTATGGATTTACGCAACACATACGTGAATGGCCCATATGTTCACATTTACGCTTCGTTATGGAGCGTATTTTCTACTGTGCACATGCGCAGTACTTACCAAAACACGATTTTACGTGTCCGCCACGCGTAAATTTGCAACACGATTTTACGTGTCCGCCACGCGTAAATTTGCTCACAAGCGTTGTTCTGGATCTGGGCCAATGTGTGGTTATAGTATTTGGGGTGGGGTAATGTGCGGTTATAGTATTTAGGGTGGGGGTAATGTGCGATTATAATATTTGGAGTGGGTTAATGTGCGACTATAGTATGTGGGGGAGGGGGTAATGTGCGATTATAGTATGTGGGCGGAGGGGGTAATGTGTGATTATAGTATGTGGGGGAGGGGATAATGTGCGATTATAGTATGTGGGCGAAGGGGGTTATGTGCAGTTATAGTATGTGGGCGGGGGGTAATGTGCGGCTATAGTATGTAGTGGAGGGGGTAATGTGCGTTTATAGTATGTGAGGGAGGGGTTAATGTGGGGCTATAGTATGTGGGCGGAGGGGGTAATTTGCAGTTATAGTAAGTGGGGTAGGAGTAATGTGCGGTTATAGTATGTGGGGTAGGGGTAATGTGTGGTTATAGTATTTGGGGAGGTGGTAATGTGCAGTTATAGTATGTGGGAGGGGGTAATGTGCGGTAATAGTATGTGAGAGGGGAGGGTTTAACGTACGGTTATAGTATGTGGAGGAGGGGGTAATGTGCGATTATAGTGTGTGGGTGGAGGGTGTTATGTGTAGTTATAGTATGTAAGGGAAGGGGTAATGTGCGATTATAGTATGTGGGCGGAGGGGGTAATGTGCAGTTATAGTATGTGGGGTAGAGGTAATGTGTGGTTATAGTATTTGGGATGGGATAATGTGCGGTTATAGTATTTGGGGTGGGGGTAATGTGCGGTTATAGTATTTGGGGTGGGTTAATGTGCGATTATAGTACGTGGGGGAGGGGGTAATGTGCGATTATAGTATGTGGGCGGAGGGGGTTATGTGCGATTATAGGATGTGGTCGAAGGGGATTATGTGCAGTTATAGTATGTGAGGGAGGGGGTAATGTGCAGTTATAGTATGTGGGGTAGGAGTAATGTGCGGTTATAGTATGTGGGGTAGGGGTAATGTGTGGTTATAGTATTTGGGGAGGTGGTAATGTGCGTGTTGTTTCCAGGGTTTATTTCAATGAAGGGGGGGGAGGGGGAGGTCTGTGTCCTACGGGAGACTTGTAGGACCAAATACCTTATTTGAATGGCAGTGACCGTATAGGTTAGGGTCGCTGTCATTCAGTAACAAATTTTGTCCTTCAGGGATCCTGTAGTGCTGTAAGAAGCCCAGCCACATACACAGCGGAATGGGCTTTAAAAAAAAAAAAAACCAACAACAACAACTTTGATCCCGAGAGTTTGATTTCTCTGAACAAGTTGTGAAGTAGGCTGGACAGCGGGACAGTCCCCCAAAAGTGGGACTCTCGGGACAAAGTTCTTCTTTGTTTTTCTTTTTTCTTGTTTTTTTTTTTAAAGCCCTGTCGCGGTATATGCGGCAGAACTCTGTAGAGCACAGGACATGTAATACACCTGCAGGAACAAATCTAATACTATGAATGGCAGTGAGGTCACTGCCATTCAAGTTAAGAAATCACATTGGAGGCTGGCACTAGTAATAGGGGGAATAAGGAGGCTAGCACTGGCAATTAATTTGGGGGCAGACATGGATGCAGGCACTCACAATAGGGGCAGACATGGAGGCAGATACTGGCAGATGGGGGTAGATGGAGGTTGACAATAGGGAGCAGACATGGAGTCAAGCATTGGCAATATGGGGCAGACATGGAGACAGGCACTGGAAATAAGGGACAGAAGGAGACTGGCACTGGCATTTGGGGGCAGACATGGAGGTAGTCATTAGCAATAGCGGGCAGATGGAGGCTGGCACTGGCAATAGTGGGCAGATGGAGGCTGGCACTGGTAATAGAGGGCAGAAATGGAGACAGGCAGTGGCAATAATGGGCAGAAGGAGGCTGGCACTGGCAATAGGGGGCAGATGAGGCTAGCACTGGCAATTGGGGCAGATTTAGGCTGGCACTGGCAATTGGGGCAGATTTAGGCTGGTACTGGCAATTGGGGCAGACATGGAGGCTGGCAATATTAATAGGGGGCAGACAAGGAGGCAGGCAGTATTAATAGGGGGCAGACATGAAGGCATGGTTGCCTACTTTTGCAAATGAATATCAGGGAGATTGTAATAGCACTATCAAGGTGCTGCACCAAAGGGGTGTGTCTTGTAGTGTCCTGTGAATAGCTCCACCCATAGGTGTATCTAGCACTGCCAGGAAAACTATTTTACAATAAAAATGTCAGTATTTATGGATTATTAAATTGTCAGTGAATACTTTCATTACTATCTTTATAGAAAAGCTAAAAGTGACGTTGCAGATGATTAACAAGATTCTTTCATTACATCTTGTCCTCCATGAAATTGGTCACTTCCATAGACCTCAATGGATGAAATTAGAATCTGGGAGATTACCAAACACTTCAGGGAGTCAGGGAGATCACCCAATCTTCAGGGAGTCTCCCTGATATTCAGGGAGAGTTGGCAACTATGCATGAAGGCTGGCAATAATAATAAGGGGCAGACATGGAGGTTGGCAATAATAAGGGGCAGATATGGAGGCTGGACATATAACGGCTGGACAAATAAGGGGCACACATATGGTTAGCTGAAGGCAGGAACTAGATCCGCTGGTATGGGTGGTGCAAGACACACCCACTTTCACCCCCTCTACATACCCTCCAACATGACCCCCTCCATTCGGTACATAATACTCTGCTCGTGCTCTTCCTTTCTATTCTCTGATTGCAGTCACCTGTGTTACACACCTTTCTATTCAAATAACTAGTATAACACAGGTGACTGCAATCAGAGATTAGGAAGGAAGAGCAGGAGCAGAGTATTTTGTACAGATAATGAGTGAGTTTATGTCAAAAGGGACAGTTAATGATAGACTTTAACAACTGAAATAGGGAAAGGCTCAGAGACAGTTAATGGTGGAGTTTATGTGAAGAGAGATGTTTATAATGAAGTTTATGTGAAAAGAGATGCTTATAATAAACTTTATGTGAAAATAAGTTATTTATAAGGGGCTATACATGTAAAAGAGAAGATAATGAGTGAGTTTATGTCAAAAGGGACAGTTAATGATAGACTTTAACAACTGAAATAGGGAAAGGCTCAGAGACAGTTAATGGTGGAGTTTATGTGAAGAGAGATGTTTATAATGAAGTTTATGTGAAAAGAGATGCTTATAATAAACTTTATGTGAAAATAAGTTATTTATAAGGGGCTATACATGTAAAAGAGAAGATAATGAGTGAGTTTATGTCAAAAGGGACAGTTAATGATAGACTTTAACAACTGAAATAGGGAAAGGCTCAGAGACAGTTAATGGTGGAGTTTATGTGAAGAGAGATGTTTATAATGAAGTTTATGTGAAAAGAGATGCTTATAATAAACTTTATGTGAAAATAAGTTATTTATAAGGGGCTATACATGTAAAAGAGAAGATAATGAGTGAGTTTATGTCAAAAGGGACAGTTAATGATAGACTTTAACAACTGAAATAGGGAAAGGCTCAGAGACAGTTAATGGTGGAGTTTATGTGAAGAGAGATGTTTATAATGAAGTTTATGTGAAAAGAGATGCTTATAATAAACTTTATGTGAAAATAAGTTATTTATAAGGGGCTATACATGTAAAAGAGAAGATAATGAGTGAGTTTATGTCAAAAGGGACAGTTAATGATAGACTTTAACAACTGAAATAGGGAAAGGCTCAGAGACAGTTAATGGTGGAGTTTATGTGAAGAGAGATGTTTATAATGAAGTTTATGTGAAAAGAGATGCTTATAATAAACTTTATGTGAAAATAAGTTATTTATAAGGGGCTATACATGTAAAAGAGAAGATAATGAGTGAGTTTATGTCAAAAGGGACAGTTAATGATAGACTTTAACAACTGAAATAGGGAAAGGCTCAGAGACAGTTAATGGTGGAGTTTATGTGAAGAGAGATGTTTATAATGAAGTTTATGTGAAAAGAGATGCTTATAATAAACTTTATGTGAAAATAAGTTATTTATAAGGGGCTATACATGTAAAAGAGAAGATAATGAGTGAGTTTATGTCAAAAGGGACAGTTAATGATAGACTTTAACAACTGAAATAGGGAAAGGCTCAGAGACAGTTAATGGTGGAGTTTATGTGAAGAGAGATGTTTATAATGGACTTTATGTGAAAAGAGATGTTTATAATAAACTTTATGTGAAAAAAATATATTTATAAGGGGCTATACATGGAGAAGAGAAGATAATGAGTGAGTTTATGTCAAAAGAGACAGTTATTGATAAACTTTAACAACTGAAATAGGGAAAGGCTCAGAGACAGTTAATGGTGGAGTTTATGTGAAGAGAGAATAATGGACTGATAAAGCTGTAATCAACATGTTATATCTCTTACGATGTTCTGGGGTGTATTAACACAGTTATATATTTTTTGGTGGCAAATGGTGACTCAAATCCTGCTTATTCAGTTGTGAAAATATATTTTAGCTCACCATTATGTAGAGGATAGAGCTCAAGGTTGTCCCACTTTGCAGATATAGGATATAACTCAAGCTGGCTCCTTTATGTGGTCTGACAGCGTGTTGGCTATTAACAGTATAGTAGTTTCGGCCGGCGGTGTCCTGCCTGCCCCGCTATGCACTCGTTGTTCCTGGCCGCACAGATCTTGTTAAAAATAGCTTGTCAGGCACACCGTATTACCCCATTTCCACTCCGTTGTAGGGAGTATCTGTTTAAAGTTTAGAGTATAATTTACTTAATTAATCTGATTTGAGTTGTTTTTTTTAGTGATTCAGCGCTCTTGTTTGTATTGTAAGTTATTGATAGACTTTAACAACTGAAATAGGGAAAGGCTTAAAGACAGTTCATGGTGGAGTTTATGTGAAAAGAGATGTTTATAATAAACTTTATGTGAAAAAAAAGATATTTATAAGGGGCTATACATGTAAAAGAGAAAATTATGAGTAAGTTTATGTCAAAAGAGACAGTTACTGATAGACTTTAAGTGACAGGGAAAGTTTACAATAAAGTCTACGTAAAAGAAGTATTTTTAAAAAATAATTATGTAAAGACCAAAAAACAGAAAAGGCCAGAACGTACGACTACATATTTTCATGTATCGTTTTTCAGCACTGAGCATGGGCAATATGTGAGCAATAAACAGCGTACGCAAAGAGCCTAATCCACCTGTGTACACATCTGTGTGCTGAACGTCAGGGGAAAGGGGCGTTCCACTCTTTGTATATTTTTGCAGCTGTGTACAGATTAGCAACCATGTGTTTTTTTTTGTAGCCCAGGTCTAATGTAATAGTGTAATATTGTTCAGTTATATGCCCTAAACAGTTAAACACAACCTTAGAGATCTTTCACAGAACTGACACATATTTATTAGTGTAGAAGTTTCAAAATATCTGTTGTTATCACTTTAATTAAATTTAAATTAAACCACTCATCACTCTTTATACTGGGTAGTTTTTATTTTTCATGACATGCATTAGAGACCATTATGTCAAAATATTCACGCACAGTGCAGTGGATTCACTGCAGGCTGTTACATGATGTCATGGTAATGATTTACCTTTCACAGCGTCACCCTCTCCCTATCTCTGTCTATTCTGGGGCCCGGACTGATGTGAATGTGAAATAGTCTCTATAATGCACTGCGTAATCTGATAGCGCTATATAAAAACCTGTTCAGAATTAATAAATTAATGCTTTCATTGTGTTATTCCATCGGACAGTTAGTATTTACCATCTTACCATTTACCATCACTGCACATCACTGTATTTACCAGGGGCTCCATTAGGACCAGTGCTAGTGCCACCCATAGGTGTATCTAGCACTGCCAGGAAAACAATTTTACAATAAAAATGTCAGTATTTATTGATTATTAAATTGTCAGTGAATACTTTCATTACTATCTTTATAGAAAAGCTAAAAGTGACGCTGCAGATGATTAACAAGAAACTTTCATTACATCTTGGCCTCCATGAAATTGGTCATCTCCATAGACCTCAATGGATGAAATTAGAATCAGGGAGATTACCAAACACTTTAGGGAGTCAGGGAGATCACCCAATCTTCAGGGAGTCTCCCTGATATTCAGGGAGAGTTGGCAACTATTCATGAAGGCTGGCAATAATAATAAGGGGCAGACATGGAGGTTGGCAATAATAAGGGGCAGATATGGAGGCTGGACATATAACGACTGGACAAATAAGGGGCACACATATGGATGGCTGAAGGCAGGAACTAGATCCGCTGGTATGGGTGGTGCAAGACACACCCACTTTCCCAAACATGCCCACTGGGTGGTACAAGACACCCCCCTCTACATACCCTCCAACATGACCCCCTCCATTCGGTATATAATACTCTGCTCCTGCTCTTCCTTTCTATTCTCTGATTGCAGTCACCTGTGTTACACACCTTTCTATTCAAATAACTGGTATAACACAGGTGACTGCAATCAGAGATTAGGAAGGAAGAGCAGGAGCAGAGTACTTTGTACCAAATGGAGGGGGTCATGTTGGAGAGTCTGCCTCTACCAGGCTGCAAAATGTTGTCCCTGTTTCATATTCTCAAATGTTGGGAGGTATGCTGTTGAGAAAAATCAAAGGTACTTGTTTATCTTTGCGGCCCCCTGCTGGAGAGGCTGCTGGTCACGCTACTTGCGTATTTTTTTCTTCAGTAGAGGGCGCGCGCGAGCGTGCGGGCTTCGGTGCAGCTGTGTGTGTGTCCCGGCGGCCAATGTAAAGAATAATAAGGAGGAGGGTGTCTCTCCGTCCGTCCGTCCGTCTCCCCCCTTCCCAGTCCGTCCCCCCCTTCGTGTCCCCAATCTCCCCGCCGTGTCATGTCCGGTCTCCAGAGGCTCCCGCCGCCACAGAACATCATCTCCGTCCGTCCCCGATACAGCAACATGTCCGGTCACGGACATTATTGCTGCATTCGTGTAACCCATGCACGCACGCACCCGCCGTTTCATGTCCGGTCTCCAGAAGCCGGCTCCCGCCGCCGCCGCACAAAACATCAGTATCACCTACCTACCCACAGTGTCCGTGCCCCCAGAGAGAGAGAGAATTTGAAAAAATATAAAATAAATAATGTACGTAACTTACGTAGCGGGGATACGTAAGTTACGTAGCGGGGGCCGCAAAGATAAACTAGTACCAAGTCAAATAATATCTTAAAATATATAAATACAATTTAGATATAGTGATTTACATATAGGGTGGTAAAGCTATCTAATTTATTATATATCTAATTTAATTACACTGTCAAATATGCAAATATGTAAAATATATAAGCAGCAGCCATTTTGTGGCTAGACTGTTAAAAGACTGCAATTCCCATAATGCTGTGCACTGAAGGAGGGTTTGACAGTTGGTTTCAGTGAGATTACATGGAAAGCTCTAGAAAGGGGCGGGGTTATTTAACAACTGACATAGGGAAAGGCTCAGAGACAGTTAATGGTGGAGTTTATGTGAAGAGAGGTGTTTATAATGGACTTTATGTGAAAAGAGATGTTTATAATAAACTTTATGTGAAAAAAATATATTTATAAGGGGCTATACATGTAAAAGAGAAGATAATGAGTGAGTTTATGTCAAAAGAGACAGTTATTGATAAACTTTAACAACTGAAATAGGGAAAGGCTCAGAGACAGTTAATGGTGGAGTTTATGTGAAGAGAGATGTTTATAATGGACTTTATGTGAAAAGAGATGTTTATAATAAACTAATCTATACATGTAAAAGAGAAGATTATGAGTGAGTTTATATCAAAAGAGAGTTATTGATAGAATACAAAATGCAGAAAAATCAATTAGCTCAATCCTTCTCAATACTGTGTAGAATATTGGCACAGTTGAAATAATTTGGGTATGGGTTGATGAGTCAAATTTTCAGCTTATTCAGTTTACTGAGTGTGTCAATCAATATATCTTCACCACTATATAAGGTGTTTAGGTATAGCAGATAAAGCTGTAATCAACATGTTATATCTCTTACGATGTTCTGGGGTGTATTAACACAGTTATATATTTTTTGGTGGCAAATGGTGACTCAAATCCTGCTTATTCAGTTGTGAAAATATATTTTAGCTCACCATTATGTAGAGGATAGAGCTCAAGGTTGTCCCACTTTGCAGATATAGGATATAACTCAAGCTGGCTCCTTTATGTGGTCTGACAGCGTGTTGGCTATTAACAGTATAGTAGTTTCGGCCGGCGGTGTCCTGCCTGCCCCGCTATGCACTCGTTGTTCCTGGTCGCACAGATCTTGTTAAAAATAGCTTGTCAGGCACACCGTATTACCCCATTTCCACTCCGTTGTAGGGAGTATCTGTTTAAAGTTTAGAGTATAATTTACTTAATTAATCTGATTTGAGTTGTTTTTTTTAGTGATTCAGCGCTCTTGTTTGTATTGTAAGTTATTGATAGACTTTAACAACTGAAATAGGGAAAGGATCAAAGACAGTTCATGGTGGAGTTTATGTGAAAAGAGTTGTTTATAATAAACTTTATGTGAAAAAAAAGATATTTATAAGGGGCTATACATGTAAAAGAGAAAATTATGAGTAAGTTTATGTCAAAAGAGACAGTTACTGATAGACTTTAAGTGACAGGGAAAGTTTACAATAAAGTCTACGTAAAAGAAGTATTTTTAAAAAATAATTATGTAAAGACCAAAAAACAGAAAAGGCCAGAACGTACGACTACATATTTTCATGTATCGTTTTTCAGCACTGAGCATGGGCAATATGTGAGCAATAAACAGCGTACGCAAAGAGCCTAATCCACCTGTGTACACATCTGTGTGCTGAACGTCAGGGGAAAGGGGCGTTCCACTCTTTGTATATTTTTGCAGCTGTGTACAGATTAGCAACCATGTGTTTTTTTTTGTAGCCCAGGTCTAATGTAATAGTGTAATATTGTTCAGTTATATGCCCTAAACAGTTAAACACAACCTTAGAGATCTTTCACAGAACTGACACATATTTATTAGTGTAGAAGTTTCAAAATATCTGTTGTTATTACTTTAATTAAAGAAGTTTTAAACCACTCATCACTCTTTATACTGGGTAGTTTTTATTTTTCATGATATGCATTAGAGACCATTATGTCAAAATATTCACCACACGCACAGTGGATTCACTGCAGGCTGTTACATGATGTCATGGTAATGATTTACCTTTCACAGCGTCACCCTCTCCCTATCTCTGTGTATTCTCAGTGTACTCGTTCTTTGTTCTCCCTGCCTAATCCCATGGCTTCTCTACCCCATTTTTGTGTCT
>WWET01004716.1:36372-54810 GCA_011038615.1 Limnodynastes dumerilii | reverse complement strand
GGGTGAGCAGTAATCTGGGGCCTGGACTGATGTGAATGTGAAATAGTCTCTATAATGCACTGCGTAATCTGATAGCGCTATATAAAAACCTGTTCAGAATTATTAAATTAATGCTCTCATTGTGTAATTCCATCGGACAGTTAGTATTTACCATCTTACCATTTACCATCACTGCACATCACTGTATTTACCAGGGGCTCCATTAGGACCAGTGCTACGTCTCTAGGCACCCTAGGCAAAGTTCGTCCCCTGTCCTCCCCCTGCCCCAATAAAACACGTTGTGAAAATATAATTATGTTTATCTTAAAACTTGCTTACATCCATGTCTGTCCCCTTTTCTTTAATTATTACCTATATATTCCTGTAGGAGCTCTGTGTAATCAATGCTCTTTTGTGCAGATTTGCAGCAGTCGGTCTGGTGGTCTGGAAAGCGCACAACCAGACCGCAAGGTTTAAAAAAAAAACAACTTTATCCTGTCTGTGTCAGTGAGCTGTGCCGGTTATGACTTTTAAAATTCAGCAGAAGTCTCTGAGCCTTTTTTTTTTTAATAAATCTTTTTTTTTTATTATAGCACAGAAAAAAAAATAACAGTATAACAACGTCATGACAAAATATTAACAATGGAATATGATATACACATTTGAGTCTTGTCATAACTACTAATGTTGCGAGCTTATTCATACATGTAGGTATCAGAATCTCAAGTTGAAACCTCTTAAATACACAAACAAAATCATGCAGGCAGAGTCTCAGGGTCCTGATAGTGGAGTCGTAGTTCAAACCAATAGGTTTGCCTAAAGCAATCCCATATACTTTGTTTGACCGATTCAGAGAGTATGTTGATAAAACCCTCCCAAGTTGTGAACAGCTTCTTTACACCGGCCTCTCTCTGCGCAGAGATGCCTCGAGCCAGTCCATTTTAAACAAATAAAAAAGCTTTTCGCGGAACAGAACCATATAGGGAGAAGCGGTCCGCAACCAGGACTTCAATATACACTTTCTTGCCTCTGCCGACACTGCTAAGAGCAATTTTTATAGCCAGGGGGGAATTTTATAGCCTGTGAGAAGATGCCCAGATTGGCCCACTGAGGTGTTAACGAAAACGGAGTGATTAGAAAGTCATTAACAAAATGCCAGACCCTGAGCCAAAACTGCTTTATCACCGGACATTCCCATAAACAGTGGTTTAAATCTGCACCCGGATGATCACATTTAGGACAGTTGGGATTTTGGGTAATGGTCATCTGGTGTGCCCGTGAGGGGGAGAAATAGGCTCTATGCATAATGTTAAGAAACATTTCCCTATAGGACATGGTAGGCAAAAGGCGCGAGGCCTCTGAGTGAGCTCATAATATCGATGACTCCGTCAGGTCAGGGAAACGGCTTAAGTTATAGTGAACTGATATTGCCCATTTTTGCAGTACTGGCGAGGAAAGCAGTATGTCCAAAGGATTGTACCAATCGAGATCTGTAAGCATACGCATCACTGAACTTATATAATGTTGGGCCTGAAGAAAAGTAAAATCGTGGGATGCTATTATTCTATACTTAGCTCTTGCTTGGGCAAAGTACAAGGGTCTACGCCCCTCCCTTGTTACCAAGTGCATGACACTTGAGATTCCTGCCTTCTGCCACCGCACAAAGGGCAGGGCAGCCATGCCGTCCTGGAAGTTAAGGTTGCCTAGAAAGGGTAGGTGAAGGGAAAAATAAGGATTCAGACCAAATTTGTGCCGTAAGTGAAGCCATGTCCGTCTCACCACCATCAATAGATTGTTCAAAGTAGTCTGCAGAGTCAGCTCACTATCGTGCAAATGTAAGAATGCAATTAAGTCAATGTTGATGAGGAATTGTTGTTCAAGGGCGGTATTGGTATAAAGCTCTGTGCGCAAGAGCCAATCACGGAGGTGTCGGCTTGGTTGTATATTTGACTAAATTGATTCTGGGTTTCTTATTGGCCCATATGAATGTGCGGAAAATTTTATTTATACTCCTAATATCTTTTTGGCTGAGTATAAGAGGGAGAGCTTGGAGGGGGTATAAGAGTTTGGGGAATACTACCATCTTGATTAGATTAATCGTACCTCCATACGTCAGGTTCAGCTTGGACCAGTTTCTAATTACTGCTTCAATATGGGAAATAGTCAGATAAATTCAAGCGGTAAAAGTCTGCAATATTTTTGGGCAAGACTATATCTAAGTAAGGAATAGAGTGTTGCGCCCATAAGATCCCTATGTCTTGAGCCCATCCCGGCCTGGTGACTTTATAGTCAAGATAAAGCACCACAGATTTATCAAAATTCACCTGAAACCCCGACACTGAGCCGAATTCCACCAGTTTGTTCAACAGGGGACGGAGGGACCGTTGTGGGTTCGAGATATAAAAGGATGTCATCGGCAAATGCCGTCATTTTAATCTCTCTGGTCCCCACCGCAATTCCCTTACATAAATCCCAATGCTGCAGTGTCCTCAGCATTGGGTCAAGGACCAGATTAAAAAGAAGGGGGGACAGTGGGCAGCCCTGTTGAGTGCCCCGTTCCATTATGATGTCTGGGCTCTTGATATCATTTATTAACAACGATGTGGCAGGTGAAGAGTATAGCACACTAATCAAAGCTCTAAAGTCAGGGCCAAATTCACTACGACTCAGTACTGCCTGCATATAAGACCAGGACACCGAATCAAACGCCTTTTGGGCATCAAGGCTTAGAAGCATTCCAGGAGGACGGCTCGCCTGTGTCGCGATTACAGCTGCTATTCCTGCACGAATTCCCTTAACCGACTGTCTTCCCGCCATATGTGAATAAGCAGTGTTCTTCTAAGCGCTTGGGCGGCTCTCGTCAAGCTAGATAGCCCGTTAGTTACCTGTGTACAACATAGAGATTCATAAAGAAATATCCAACAAATTGCAAGCTGCGTTTTGTGCCTTCTAACGTTTTCTAACATTTTCTTAACCACCCTAACCCACAAGTTGGCTCCAGTAAAACCGCTGGACGCCACCTGAAACCAACGCTGTTTAAACATCCTACTATCTAACACAACTGGATAAAGTCTCTGTTCCCAACAAGGGAAAGACACAAAAAGGAAACACTGGGCATATACAAATTTTTCAGGAACCAAAGAAAGCATCAGTGTATTATTAACTGGTGCACACTTACCACCCAAGTATTGAACCCCACGGTACCTGTCCCTTGATAGAAAAGGGTTGTGGGCATGGCATTAGTCATGGTTATGGCTTTGGGGAAGAACCAGGGGATTGAGAAGGGGACATCCTGGGGGAGATGAGAGTTTGGTCTCTGAGCCTTTTGACATTTTTCAGGAAACACTGGTAGTAGTACAATGTTCATGTTTACAAAGCTGATTGGTTGGTACCTATTGAAGTAGTGAAGAAACGGAAAGCTTCTGACAATTCATTCTTTACCTAATGTCTCCTCAAGTGGTTGTTCCATGTTCAGCAGTTTTTAGTTGTAATTTAGGATGGCAAGATGGATAAGATTCCCCTTAACTATTGTTTGTTAAGATTCAAGATGTTAACGATAAAATCAAATGCAGTATATGGAATGTCCATTCTGAAATGAGAAAAAGGTAGTCATAAGCCAATGTAATTGTATTATTATTATTTGATTATGACTCACATATTTAATATGTGTATAACAGTTTTTATATAATTGTAGATATGTATATTATAATACAATGTATCTATATTAGCACTAAGCTTAATCCTACAGTGTTGGCAATATGACACCAGGGATATTGATGGAAAGGGGAGGGAGGAGGGGGAAAGGTGTTGTGAAGCGGAGATGAGGTGTAGACTCTCTTCTTCTGGCAAATCTCTTCCCCAAAACGACAACTAAGGTAAGGAGAAAAAACAAGTTTTAATATGGTGTATTAGACAAACTATTTATATAAAATACAAGCCAGCTGTACCGCAAGGGACAGGGTCCATGGAGGTGAAGGCCGTTTGTGAGGAGTGTACAGATGGTAAAGTCCTGGGATTCCACTTCCTCCACTGTTTAATCGATCCTCCGGTTCCTGCTCTGGGCCAACGCTGGAGACTTGTGCTGGGCTGCTGATCGGGCTTTTCTCAAGATCTGAGAGGAGGATCGATCAAACAGTGGAGGAAGTGGTATTCCGGGACTATACCATCTGTACACTACTTACAAACGGCCTTCTCCTCCATGGACCCTGTCTCTTATACAGCTTGTATTTATACAGCTGGCTTGTATTTTATATAAATTGTTTGTCTAATACACCATATTAAAACTTGTTTTTTCTCCTTACCTTAGTTGTCGTTTTGGGGAAGAGATTTGCCAGAAGAAGAGAGTCTACACCTCATCTCCGCTTCACAACACCTTTCCCCCTCCTCCCTCCCCTTTCCATCAATATCCCTGGTGTCATATTGCCAACACTGTAGGATTAAGCTTAGTGCTAATATAGATACACCGTATTATATACATATGTTCAATATTTAGAGGATTGGTACACTATATGTGAAATGTGTAGATTTTGACAAAGCTACTGTATATAAAACAATAAAAGAAGTATAACAATGAATATATAATACATACGGTTCACATTTTCTATGGCAATATATGATACACAACACCACTGAGGTAAAAAATATGTATGTCAGGGCAATTATACAACAAAAAAGAATCACAGTTAATTTGATCTGATTATTCATTTTTTCTTCCATTGCTGCCTGTAAATCTGCAATGTTATCTACAAGAGACTGAAATTTGTGTGAGATTATTATAAATATTATAGACATTATTCAGAATCTTATAGGTATTGTGTTATACACAGCATTGTGACTGTGTGCTAACGTCTCCTTACCTGTTATCTCCATTGCGGTATCCGTGTTGTCAGTTGTTATAGCACTAATTAAGCAAGAAAGAAGATCTGTTATAGTGTATACAGTCACTAAGACTTTTCATGTGGGATTTTACTTTACGAAATAATAAAGAAGTATTTTATATAAGAAGGGATAGGCGATATATACTAAGGATATAACTTAGTGGTGGGTTTCACAATAAGCATGTGAGACATGTGTCTAGGGGGTTCACTTGTTATGGTGCCAAGCAAGAACTGTGTACGAGGAGGAAACTTGTAACAGACCCCAACCTTCTAATCACAGAGAACGTGACTTGGCTCCGAGCTTTTCATTGAGACCTAGTGATCTCTCCCTTGATAAGGCAGCACAATGTCACAAAGGGTGTGGATCAGACATTATAGTTGTGTCTAGTGGCAGTTTGACCCTGTTCAAGAGACTGGCAGAATGGGAATCAATATTCACAATGATTGTACAGTACTATAGGCATCTTACCATTCAGTTGCATTGTCTGATGCTCAGTGTTCTTAAGCTCATTCATAACTGTCGGTGTGATGCTTACCATGCATCACACCGACAGTTGTTCTTTATCAGATCTGTTGAATATAAAAAACAATAAATTATAAAAGTTTAGATTTTGACAAAGCTACAGTATATAAAACAATAAAAGAACTATAACAGTGAATATTTAATACATACGGTTCATATTTTTTATGGTAATATATAATTCAACACAACACCACTGCTTCAAAAAGGATGTATATCAGGGCAATGATACAACAAAAAAAAAAATCATATAAAATCATAGGTAAGAGATGGCAATCCCGTAGAAAGGAGATGAGGATCTCACAATAATGTGCGCTCCACGCTACCGGGCGTCCCCGGAACGGAGCCTTGCTGCGGGTGAACTCACGTCTACAAACAATGCCGTGAATGTAATAAAACCAGAGTTCCAAGTCCGTAACACAGCTAATGGTTCTGTCCCATAAAGTATGTAGATCCACATGCGAAGCGTTTCGTTCCCGATTTGGAACTTTATCAAGCATAGTCTACAGGGAATAGGTTCCTGCTATTTATGGTAAGTTGATCCAGGTAGTCAGGTGCCGGCTAATGAGCCAAATTAGCACGGGAAACTCATGATATAGATGTCAAATTTGGCTTATACCATGTCATTCTTTTTAGTATATCAACTATACATATAATAACATTAACATGTGTCAAAAAGTATTCGGTGACTACACCGCCCAGGACCCTTCTTACGTCTCGAACAAGCCAGGGGCGCTGCTGGGATCCTAGTCCTACCTGTAGAAATGGCTGCCGCAGGCACTGGGAGCTCCCGGGGGTGTCCATGGAGGGGGAAGCCTCGGATGTGAGCGGGTCAGAGCCGGGTGCTGGAGGAAGGATCGTTCCCGAGGCCTGGACGGTGCCTGGTGGCTGCTCTGTTCTCTGTGAGTTGCAGGAGAGAGTTGTGGGAGCTGCAGACATTATTGGGGGAGGGGAAAGGATTATTATGGGGGAAGGGGGGCGACCCCTCAAGGAATGTGGAACTACAGGTCCCAGCATGTCCTAATAATAATACTACAAAAGTAAACGTGTGTGTGTGTGTATATATATATATATATATATATATATATATATATATATATATATATATATATATATATATATATATATATATATATATATATATATATATATATATATATATATATATATATATATATATATATATATATATATATATATATATATATATATATATATATATATATATATATATATATATATATATATATATATATATATATATATATATATATATATATATATATATATATATATATATATATATATATATATATATATATAAAATGTAATTAATTGCTCCTAAATGTAAGAAAATGCAAAAAGCATATAAATTTAATGGTTCTCTGTAATTGCTGTTGGTCAGGGAGGGACATCTGGGATAAATGCAACATTTTTCGGACTGCGTTACAGAAATCTGTGCGCTCCTGCAATAGGCGCTAAGCTTTGCACTTTGACAACAATCCAATCCCCTATAAATGAGAGCCTGTGCAATGCAATGCAATGCTCGCCTGTCTGCAGATATTGCAGAGAGAGAGAAAACATGGGGGTAAAATATTTCTGTAAACATTCATTCCATTGTATGCCTGGAAGAACACGTTCTCTTGTAGTCACTAAGTCCTATGGACGTCTTCTTGTACATTATGTTTGAGTCTTTCTACTGATAATTTGGAGGAGGAGGAGGGAGAATAAAGTGATGGTGGATCGGCTCTAATTACATATTAGAATAGTGCAAAAAAAACAAATTATACACAAAAGATAAAATTGTTTCCAATGATCTCTGGTCGTATGCGTTGGTCTAGGAGATATATTGACTACATAGCTTCAGAGTTGTGCCGGAGGCTGCGTTATGCCGGTGTTTGTCAGAGTTTTAGTTCCTCACAGTTGTGTATATAGGAGTCAGGTGCAGCAGTTGGTTAATTATTTATTTAACATTCGACGTTGGATATAACTAAGTCTTTCCTGGCATAAACCGCTGTAGGTGAGAGAAGCGTCATGTTTTAGAAGTTCTGCTCTCAGTCTGGCTGCATTCGGAGAGACAAGCTGTAACTTTCTTATGTCGTTGCTATACGTTTTGTATCTACAGGTGACAACTTGCCCCAGGAAGACCTGTTTCCACGAGCAAAGCAGCTATAGATGATCAGAGCCCGACAATGACGCTCACTCACATCCACTGTGCTCCCAGTCTGCAGACTGAACAGGTAAATGTCACTCATTATATCCCTTTTATACACTGCACACACACAGGAAGAAGGAGGGGGTGGGGGTATACAAGTTGTAAAGTACTTTTTGCGTCATTTATACACTCAACAACACTAGGTCAAACAGTGTATGGTGTCTAAAAAAATAAAAATAAAAATATTTACAGGGTTTATTTACTGGCAACACTAAAGTCTACAGTATTATTATACCGATTATTATACACAACACTATTGTTGCCTTTACCCTAACTCTCTCCTCGCTGCAGCCTAACCTTAACCCTCCTTTCGCCACAGCCCAACTATAACCTTCCCCTTGCTGTAGCCTAACCTCCCCATAACAGAATCCTAACCATCCCCTAACAGCATCCAATTCCTATCCCTAACCCCAACCTTAAAGTAGCATTAAAATGATCATCAAATGATACAAATCTCTGCTGATCACAGTGTCGTCAAACAGGTGTCCTGTTGAGCGTAGAGTTGTTGAGCAGGCAGCGCTGTCGAGCGCAGAAGAGTCGAGCCTTCATTCCTGTAGTTTTTTTTATTATGATTTGTCCGGGTTTTTATTAAATCCAGCCTTTAGGACGAGTTGCTGCTGGTATTCCTGGTCCATGCACTAAATATTTGCACTCCTGTGAGGAGACTGGGAAATGTACTTGTTATAGGAGTCCTGGGAACTGTGGTTGAGAAAGCTTGATGTGGTATAGAAGTTTAACAAATACCATCCACCATCCCATAAAAATCACAGACACCGTAATTAGTGAGTGCAGCCATTAAGTTCCTGGCGGCTCTGTGAGTCTCGTGCTGATATGTGCGTATCGTGATGTGTTTCTATAGTATTTACACCAGGGGTCGAACAGGTACTAGTAGAGGTGCCTTAAAACGGTCACAATTGCTTATTTCTCAACTGAGCATAGGCCGTAGATCAGTGTCTGATGTGGAAATTTAGCCGTGGTCTTGCTCACATGGAAACCAGGATCTTAGCACTGCCTCCGAGCGGCACGTGAAGTCTGGATCCCGCCCTGTGTTTGCCTTGGGCCATCTGTTTTGGCGGTCAGCGTTTTTTCCGCATATCACTGTGTTCTACAAGCGTTAAACCTAAAACACATCAGATGCACTTTGCCATTTATAATAGAAGGTAATTATATAACACAGAAAGTATATTTGCAAAAAAATCCTGCTATTCTTAACTCTTTGTTCTTTGCAAGTTGTGAGCCTTCATAATATTCGTTGCACAGCTGCAGTTTACTAAACGTTTTCTAAAGCAATGATTTATGAACACACTCTTCAGGGGACAGCAACCTGGGACTTTATGGCTGTTGTGGAACTACAAGTCCCAGCAGGGATTCACAATCTGTGTTTGGAGTATTCTACAAGAATTGTTGCATCACATGAGTAGTCAGTAGTAGTGTATCGCTACAGAATTAAAATTAAAAGTAAAAATGATAGAAATTATGACCAATGTTTTGTTTGGTGTTAGGTGCCAACGTTTGATCAAGTTGCCGTCTATTTCACGAAAGAGGAGTGGAGATGCTTAAAGGAGGAACAGAAAGCGGTTTACAAGGATGTGATGATGGAAAACTTCAGGTCTCTGCAATCTTTAGGTATAGTGGTTATGCTGACCCACATGATTGCAATTCGATAAAAACATCAATGTACAGTCACATGATAAAATCTGCATTAAAACCAATCCTAGTTAACTAGAATTTAGGTAATAAATAAATAATTGATTGCTTTTGCACAAATAACTATTTTGATCTACCAGAGCTCAGAGAACAGAGATAAGATCGTTAGACTACAGGGTCTGATATACAGTATTAATGTATCAAAATAAATGTAATTAAAAAACACTGCACCTGAGCTAAACTGGAGTGTACCCCCTCATAAATGATAGCTTAATACCTCATCTGAATGATTTTAGATTTCTAAATTTGATTGTATTAGTTATGTCGTGTCTCACACACTAATTTTTTTTGGTAAGTTTAAACAACAAAAATCCGATCAATAACCATTAAGCTGGGTACACACTGCATGTTTTTTTAAACACTTATTGTGCAGATCATACAATAATCGTAATTTTCCATTGTCATCTTGGTAGTATGTCTGGGACAACAATGCTGTAGAATAGTGGAAATGGCGTTGGATCGTGGGATTAGATTTTTGCAAAGTTCTAATATAATTGATAAATGATGTCACGATATCTGTTGAAATCTTCGGTGTTTACGCTGTTACGACCTGTGCAACAATTCTGAATCTACTTCCTGGATTTGTGGTCGTGTATACTTAAAATATTTTAGAGCAGAGGGTTATGTGGGAAGATAATCACAGCTTTGGACTGTAAATTGTTATGTACACGCATATCAGGAGTTAAGTCATTGGTAATATCGTTAAAATATTTAGCATCTTCTGAAATTGAATGCAGTGCCCAGCTATCGGCCTCGATGAGTAATGGTTCTGTGAGGTGTGATGCTGGGTAGAGAGGATCTAGTTTCCAGCAGAGATCGGTAGCACGGTTTTACATAACAATGAACAGAAACCGGTCCAGAGCTCCAAAAGCAATCGGTACGCTTTATAACTGATATTCAGGTCTGTAAAAGTCACCAGCATGAAAGGAAATGTTTTCTGTTTTCTTGTTTTCAAGGTCTCATTCATGTAAAGCCTGAAATTATATCTGTGCTGGAGAAAGGTCAAGAGCCATGGATAAAGGAATCTAGTATACGATGGAGTCTTCTCAATCCCAATTCAGGTAATTCATTTTATAGTAAGATGATATTTTGAATGCGGTTGCAGTCTCCGCATAGAATGGAGGATTTCCAAAATAGGGACATCCGAAAGTTCCTTTTCGGATGTCCCTGTTTTGAACACCCCTCAGTTTGGCATTTTTTTTTTTCGGAATGGGTGAGTATGCCGATTGGCATTCTCGCCCATTCCTTTTTAGAAACGCAGCCGCTGCAGGACCCGCACCAAAGGTGAGGTAAGTAATCTCTCCAGGGTCAGGCTGCGGGGAAGGGAGGGTTAGGGTCAGGCTGTGGGGACGGGAGGGTTAGGGTCAGGCTGTGGGGACCGGAGGGTTAGGGTTAGAATTGGGAGAAGGGTTGGGGTACTTAAAAGCCTTACCTTTCGGAGCATCGCGTTCAGGATAGATTGCTATGCCTCCTCAAGGCATGAGCAATCGAAATCCCAGCCAGTTTCTAAATAGGGCCATTCTTTCCGGGGACCCACACCCTTTTGAATGGTGTTTTCCTTTTGTCAGTTTTTCCCCCTGACTACTAGTGTTGCGTATAGTTGGAATAGTAAGAGGCGTTTGCCTTAACACGAGCTGTTACTGAGCTTTGATGTTTTTCTTCTTTGTAGGTGCAGAACATGTTTGGCAACAGGAAAAAAGCGCATCAACTTCCCTGTCACAACTTGGTGTAGCAGCGAGTCAAACTTCTCAACCTAAAGATAGGTTATCTTGCCAGAGGGGTCAGCATGCCGTTACACCACCACAAACGGATGCGCAGGAGCAATCCCTTCCTCATTTTGGAAACCGGAAGCCATTTCCCTTGAAATTTCCACGTAAAAAAACACTGATCGCAACAAAGTCGTTTATATGTCATGAATGTGGGAAGTGTTTTGGTACAAAAGCAAATCTTGTGCGGCATCAAATAATACACACCGATAGAAAACCATTTATTTGCCTTGAATGTGGCAAATGCTTCACACAATATGCAACGTTTTTATTACACAATAGAATGCACAAAGGGGAACCAGCCTTTACTTGCTCCGATTGTGGTAAAATCTTCACCCAGAAGTCGGATCTCATCAAGCATGTCAGCATTCACACGGGACAGAACCCGTATTCTTGTCCGGTGTGTGGGAAGTGTTTCGGTATTAGTTCAGCTTTAATAAAACATCAGAGAATACATACAGGGGAGAAGCCCTTTTCTTGTTCTGTGTGTGGTAAATGTTACAGACAGAAGACACATCTTGAGAAACATAAAATCCTTCATTCTGCAGAGAAGTCTTTTCTTTGCTGGGAATGTGGTACATGCTTTTCAAGCGCTGAAGACCTTGCAAATCATAAATTGACGCACGCAACCATTAAGCCATTCTCATGTTCTGAATGTGGAAAACAGTTTAGGTGGAAATCATCCCTTTTAGAACATGTCCGGATACATACAGGGGAGAAACCATTTGCTTGTTCAGAGTGCCCAAAAACTTTTTGCTGGAAATCTTCCCTAGTCGAACACCAAAGAGTACACTCCACTGACAAACTGTTTTCTTGCACTGAATGTGGAAAATGCTTCTACAAACGGTCGAACCTTGAGCAGCATCAGAGAACGCACACAGGTGAGAAGCCATTTCCATGTTCTGACTGTGACAAACGTTTTAGCCGCAAGAGGCTTTTAATTCGGCATCAGGTAGTGCACAATGAGGCGGCTATGCTTTCCTGTGCCGATTGTGGAAAGCGTTTCACTCGGGAAACTGCACTCGCACAACACCAAAAGGTGCACGACAAAAAGCCATCTGTGTGTTCAGAATGTCAGAAAGTTTTCACTCATCCATCCCAACTTAAAAAACACATGAGAACTCACACAGGAGAGAGGCCATATCCCTGTCCTGAATGTGGGAAGTGCTTTGGCACTATGTCCGTCCTTTCAAAGCATCAGCGCTCTCATATGGGGTTGAAATCGCATGCTTGTCCAGAATGCGGCAAATGGCTCACTGGAAAATCTGCCCTTGTCACGCACTTGAGAACACACACTGGAGAAAAACCCTTTGGGTGCTCAGTTTGCGGTAAACAGTTTAGCCAGAGGGCACACGTCCTAAAACATCAGAAAGTTCATGTTAAAGTGGAACCGTTTTCATGCCTGGATTGTGATAAACAATTTGTAACGAAATCAGCCCTTACCAGACACCATGTAATCCACACAGGGAAGAAGCCATTTTCATGTTCCACGTGTGGCAAGTGCTTTTACAGAAAGTCTAATCTAAAGCAGCATGAGCGAATTCACACAGGTGAGAAACCGTTTGCATGTGCCGAATGTGGGAAATGTTTTATAAACAATGCACATCTGGTACGGCACCAGGGGACGCACGCAGACAGGAAATCATTTATTTGCTCAGAATGTGGTAAGAGTTTTACGCATTACTCAACACTTGCAAAACACCAGAAAATCCACAAAGGTGCGAGCCTGTTTTCATGCCAGGAGTGTGGAAAAATCTTCACTCAGAAGTCTGACCTTTCTAAGCACGCCAGAACTCACACGGGAGAGAAACCATATCCTTGTTCAGATTGTGGGAAATCTTTCAACGTCAGCTCAGCCCTGATAAAACACAAAAGAATACATACAGGGGAGAAGCCATTTTCCTGTTCCGAGTGTTTGAAATGTTTTAGTCAAAAAGCACATCTCGATAAACATAAAAAGATACACACTGGGGAGAAACCATTTACCTGCCAGCAATGTGGACAGGGTTTTGGAAGCAATTCGGGACTGACAAGGCACCAGGCCATCCACACAGGGAAGAAACCATTCTCCTGCTCAGAGTGTGGGAAGTGTTTTAACTGGAAGAACTCACTTGTGGAGCATACGAGACTCCATACTGGAGACCGGCCATACACATGCTTTGAGTGTGGGACCAGCTATTCCAAAAAATCTGCTCTTGTAAAACACAAAAGGACTCACAACGCAGTGTCTACCCAGCAAAATAACAGTACACTCAGTGTAGGAAGCGTTTCAGCTGGAGTTGCAGAAATTGAAGTAAATATATAAAGTAGACATTTGGGTTGTATCACAAAATCTGATGTAATAGGGTTTTCTTATTAAAAGACAACTCGCTTTTAATATATTTTATAATTCTTTATTTCTACTGTTGTGGATTATTTATTTTATTTCCCACCCAACATAACCATTTATGTGAACACTATGGTTTTCTAACAGTCTGGATTTTCTGATGTATCGTCTGCTACCATGTGACCTATAACAGCCGAATCCGCTTCACCCATGTCAGAGCTATGTTATACTGGTGAGGCTAGACATTGAAACAAAATGGCTGACGTAGTCTTAGTGCAGACTGGATGTGAATCCTGAAGTTGGAAAGTAGACTTGGAGGAGTCCCTGTTGTACATTCTCTGGCCACTTGCTCATAGCTCCTGATCTTGGTACATTTCCACTTAATTTACTCACCTTGGGCCTGATCCAGAGCTACGACCGCAAGCGAGCGTACGCTCATCGTAAGCGAAAATTCGTGAAAAAATTCGCACTGCGCATGCCCAGTATGACAGCTTCCGGTCGGCTGGACGACATGAGCGTATAGCGGTCGTATGGTGTGCGAATTTTTCGCTCGAGGGGCGTGCGTTCAGTACGACGGTCGCCTGGGCGCTCGTTTTACTACAGGGAGGCGGGGATAGCCATTTAAATTGTACAGTATGGGCGTGCTAAGCCCGTACGCTCAGCGTATTATGTGCGAAAATTCGTACGGCCGACGGTCGTACCCAGTGTAGGGTATAGCCGCCGTAAGCAGGTACTTTACTATGGGAGTGTTAGGGGCGTGCATGTTTATTTGCACGGTCGAACGTACGCTTTCGCCCGCCGTGCGAAATTTCGTAGCTCTGGATCAGGCCCCTTCACTTTATACTAAATGAGCCCCCCAAAACATAAACACTGTTCACCTAAAATAATACTCTCCGCTCCCTTTCTGCTAGTTCATATTATAAGCTGCCCCATTGCAGATCCAGTCAACACTAAATAAGTTGGGTAAGTAAATTAAGTGGAAATAGGAATATATAAATATAAACCCATCACCTTGACGTTCATCAGTAAAACTGGCCATACACTATAGCGATTATCTCGTCACAGGAGAGGTGTCTGATAAACAGGATGATTTTCCACTAGTGAAAGGTCCCGAAATCGATGCCACTCACATCTCCTGTTGGGACTGATAATCCTGGCAGAAGTGGGAGGAGCTGCAGAGATTGACAGGAGATCCTTGCTGCTCATTGGCTTTCCAGTCAGTAATATATGGCACCTTCACCTCGTGGCCAGAGTTTCCCCATCTATCTGAATCCATCATCGCCGAAAATATAGCAATAGCATAGTAATGGAAGCCGTGTATCTGCAGAATGCAGAGTATTCGTTACTGCTGTACCTGCCGGTAATAGAGATGGGGAAACTCTGGCCAGGAGGTAGCGGTACAGGTCTGATAATTGTAATTTCCCATACACTAAATATTGGGAGCTTGATATATTTGAGACAGGCCATTAGTTTAAATAATCATAACCAAGTGTTTTTAGTACGATTATTAGGTGTTTGGCCATTTACTAGTGATAATTAGCCCAAGCTCTCGATAATTGTATGATAGGGCCGATAACCGCCCTGGTGTATGGCCAGCTTAGGTTGGGCTCTTTGGTTTGCGCTTGTTTTTCATGGCAGCCCTGACTACCGCTGCAGAGCTGCTATTTACAGCATTTTGAAGCCTCTTCACACAATGGGCCTGATCCAGAGCTACGATGTTACACTGAGCGCTGTAGCGCTCAGCGTAACATCGCTGCTCTGGCCCGGCACTCCCCCTTGTAGGAGCGTATTAACTCTCCCTTACGCCGGCTGAAGGCTACCCTAACTACAGCCGGCGTAAGGGAGAGTTGATACGCTGGGACGGCGGCGTTAGTACGTTATCATTTACTTACCTCCCCCCGCCCACCAGCACTAACGTGAGCGTAGGGATGGAGGACGTCCCCTCCAGCATCCCTACGGCGCTACTATGGACGCCCGATCTACGATCGGGCGTTTCCATAGCGATGCCGGGCAACATCTGCCCGGCGCATGCGCATTACGGCTACGGCTGCCGTACTAGCGACGGCGGCCGTAACTGGATCAGGCCCAATGTCATCTTTACAGTTAGCAAATATACTCTAAAGTGCAGCGGCCATGTGAATCTGCCCAGCATTAGATACAGGAGTAAATTCCCTCTCTCCCCCCCCCCTATAGTGTACAGGGAGCAGTTACCAACAATGTTAACTCTTCATAAACAGTTCCAGCCCACCAATTTGGGCAATATACTGTTGAGAAACATAGAAGGCAGAATAAGCCAGCATTCGATCTGTGTGGACACGGAACCAGATCCAGAATGGAGTATACCCAGTGATTGTAACTCCACTGCAGCGGAGGCAAGGTGGACGGTGTGATCCCAAATTCTGTGTGTCAGGGTAGTTCACTCCTTTTACACACCCGCCCCACGTAAAATAGGTTTGGTGCGTAATGAAAGATCATAAGTAAGGGTTAACTAAGTTCCTACTGTATGATTTAAATACCTCCCCCTGTCCGCCATGTGACATACGCATAGTGGGTCGTTACCCATGTTTCGCTATGTAAGTATGTGCATGCATGAGATCCTGAGAGCATGGAAATGGCTTCTCCTCTGTAAATTCTCAATTGTTTGACAAGCAATAACTTCCATAAACAAATTGGCAGATTCTGATCAGATGCACGCTTTGCAGACATGACAGTGCCCAGACTTCCGATGCCCTATGGAGATATGATCCATGGACCCTATTGTCACGACCCTGACCTCACCTGAGGCTTTTGTGACTTATCTGATCCCATGTAGTGATGTCTCTGGGCTTCACTTTTCAAAATCTGCTCTTCTCCAACAGCCCCCACCTTTGTGAAAAGTGACAGGTCCGTTTCTGGACAAACTCTTCCTCAGAGATCTGGCTTTTACGACCCCCAATATCCTGATCCAATTACGACAGAAGCCATAACTCATTCTGCCCCACTACCTTCAAGCTAGTGCAATAAAACAAAAACAGATCCTGGTCAAATAAAGGTCACTCTATTCTGATATTAATTTATATACAAGATATTTGACTTATATCCTGACACCTATCTCATAACTTCTCTCTTATAATGGGAACAGCATTTAAGTCTGTATAGTACAGAGGGTGCTTAGAATTTCCTCGCTGTACTATTACCATATTTCACATAGTGGAATTATTTTCTGTCCCGCTGTCAGTAATGATCCCAGGACAGCACTGCGGATCCAGAGTAATGCCGATCCATCCTAGAATCTGCCGCTTGCGCATAAGCTTTAGTAAAAGGTGGAAGCTTTACGATCCTAGCGAGTTCATGAAGCGTATCTCAGTCTGAGCAAGGGAAGGGTTTCTCTCCTGTGTGCAGCATTTCATGGTTATTCACCAGTTTGCCTTATCTGGTGTTTCCAGATTTGATGACTTGAATTAATTAATACACATCCAGGACAGAAAACCTCTTTACACATAAATGGTTCCTCATAAGATCAAATTTTTTTTACCTGAAACTTTTTACACAAACTTTTTTTATTCTCTGTGGACTCTCTTGTGCTGCACAAGAGCGGAGTTTAAAGAACCACTTTTACCACTACACAAGCAATGTGTGTTACTGGATTCAGAGATCCAATTCTAATACGCTTGAGCGAGAAATTTATAGGGATCCACAGTTAAAGGCACGCTCTATCAATAAATCTGTGCAGTCGCAACGCTAGATACCCCCCTTGCGCAGACTTCCAACACTCAGGGTCTACCCCAATTTTTTCAACTCCCATGAATGGAAAATGATGGCATTGCAGAATTTTGGATCAATGCTCAGAGCAGAGACGCACGTATAGTGTGTACATTGTAATACTAAGTCTCACCCACCTGCGATCCTCTCTGTCACAACGTTCTTTCCTCTTAAGTCTGGATAAGGAGAAATGCTTTCTGATTGGATAGCACAGATGTATGCGCAAATATGTTTAAGCTGTGCATAGCCAGTGGTTTCAGCCATTTGTGTTAGAGCATAGTAAAGCCAACTTAAAGAGATAAGCGGAATGGTCAATAACGACAAATTGGATGCTAGCTATATTTTCTAGAATGTGTTTGGTAAATGAAAGCCATAATCTGATTGGTTCCCATCGACCACATGTCCACTTTTCCTCTTTAGAAGCTCAAAAAAAATATACTTATTGTGACTGCGGGTTTTCTCCCACAGACCAATAAAAAAAGAACTGTACAGATATGGGGTTAATGGAAACATCAGCATCTTCACGACGTAACCTCTCATGAATAACAATAGTATTATACTGCTGAAATGTACATTTTGATCGCTCCTTATACAGCACAAATCCCAGGCTGGACTAATAACAGGAGGCGTAGCTGTTTCTTCCCACAGAATGAAATCGGTCCCTACAGAGAGGACTAAGTTACCTGCGTTATGAAGCGCACTTATTCCATCCATCGCGTAACTGGTCTATGTATGTGTATGTTCCAGTGTTCTAGACATGTTAGTTGTTAGACGCTTTCTTTTCTCTTGGGCAGTTTAGCAGCTGATATTTTCTCTCGTATGATAGATGACGCGATGCGATCATTCATTGATTGATTTGTAATATCAGCACTGATTTTGCGCTGAGAAAAAAAAAAAGGGCCCGATTCAATTGCCGGCAAAGTTTTCAAAAAGTTTGCGTCGGTAAAAATACGCCTTTTCAATAATTTTTTTACCGCTGCGCTAAAACAGCAGCCAGCGGTAAAAAAAATAACCAGAGAAAAAAAAAAATCTCTCTGTTAACGCCGCAAATCACCTCCTGCTAGCAGGAGGTGCCCGGCGCTAGTGAGAGACTATTACCCAGTGCCTGAAATCACGTTCTCACGATACTTCAGGCACTGGGTAATAGCCTCAGTAGCACTGCTAGCAAGAGGTGACCGGCGCTAGTAAGAGACTATTACCCAGTGCCTGAAATCACGTTCTCACGATACTTCAGGCACTGGGTAATAGCCTCAGTAGCGCCCGGCACTTCCTGCTAGCAGGAAGTGATTTGCAGCGTTAACAGAGAT
>WWET01004716.1:3048-17186 GCA_011038615.1 Limnodynastes dumerilii | reverse complement strand
ATATATAACAGTCTTGCAATGCAGGTGCACTGTGGATAATATATATGACAGTCTTGCAATGCATGTGCACTATATATTAGTCTTGCAATCCATGCAGGTGGATTATATATATAGGACAGTCTTGCAATCCATGCAGGTGGATTTTATATATATATGACAGTCTTGCAATCCATGAGTGTGTATTGTATATATGACAGTCTTGCAATGCAGGTGCAGTGTGTATTGTATATATGACAGTTCTTGCAATGCAGGTGCAGTGTGTATTATCTATATGACAGTCTTGCAATGCAGGTGCAATGTGTATTATGTATATATGACAGGTGCAATATGGATTATACAATTATACATACACATGGATGGCAGGATGGGTGTAGTGGTGCAGCACAGCAGGGGGCAGTGCTCTGCTGCTCCTGACACAGCCATGGACAGGTGTGATGGGGGTTTCTGTCCTGTCAGGTGACTGAGGGGTGTCCGGCCGGTCCCCGGGGGTGCTGGGACCCTGCAAGCAGTGACCACTCGCGCGTTACATGCAGCCTCTAACCTGCGCACCACCGGCTGTAACCTCCGCTCGGTGTCCGGGGAGCTGCGCCTCTCAGGTGAGTGTGACACCGCGGAGCAGCCGCTTATCTGCAGCAGCCATGACCGAGCAGCGCTACACGGAGCAGAGGAATCGGCGGCCACCAATTGGCTGTTAAAGTAATCGGTCAGAGCGAGGGTTTCTTGGGAAGGCGAGTTTCCATGTGACAGGTTCGCTGATATAGGTAACGGAGATTCTGCGGCAGCAGGACTACAGCTCCCAAGATGCAACGCGGTCCTTAAAGTGTCAGTTTACAGGCAGCAGCCAATGAGAAGCGGAAAGGGCAGCATTGCAGTGTGAGGGGCCTCAGACGTAAGACAGAGGCTCAGTGACAGCTGTCACATCAGTCTTACATACTGACTGTCACATCACACCTCAGCCATATATCAGTATATACATATTATATACATAACATATACACACCTCAGCCATACATCATTATATACATATTATATACATAATATATACACACCTCAGCCATACATCATTATATACATATTATATACATAATATATACACACCTCAGCCATACATCATTATATACATATTATATACACACCTCAGCCATACATCAGTATATACATATTATATACACACCTCAGCCATACATCAGTATATACATATTATATACACACCTCAGCCATACATCAGTATATACATATTATATACACACCTCAGCCATACATCATTATATACATATTATATACATAATATATACACACCTCAGCCATACATCATTATATACATATTATATACACACCTCAGCCATACATCAGTATATACATATTATATACATAATATATACACCCACCTCGAGCCATACATCAGTATATATATAATATATACATAATATATACACACCTCAGTCATACATCAGTATATACATATTATATACATAATATACACACCTCAGCCATACATCAGTATATACATATTATATACATAATATATACACACACCTCGAGCCATACATCAGTATATATATAATATATACATAATATATACACACCTCAGTCATACATCAGTATATACATATTATATACATAATATATACACACACCTCAGCCATACATCAGTATATACATAATATATACACACCTCAGCCATACATCAGTATATACATATTATATACATAACATATACACACCTCAGCCATATATCTGATACACATATTATATACATAACATATACACACCTCAGCCATACATCAGTATATACATATTATATACATAACATATACACACCTCAGCTATGCATCAGTATATACATATTATATACATAATATACACACCTCAGCCATACATCAGTATATACATATTATATACATCATATATACACACCTCAGCCATACATCATTATATATATATTATATACATAATATATACACACCTCAGTCATACATCATTATATACATTTTATATACATAATATATACACACCTCATCCATACATCATTATATACATTTTATATACACACCCCAGCCATACATCACTATATACATATTATATACATAATAGATACACATCTCAGCCATACATCAGTATACACATATTATATACATAATATATACACACCTCAGCCATACATCATTATATACATAATATATACATAATATATACACACCGCAGCCATACATCAGTATACACATATTATATACATAATATATACACACCTCAGCCAAACATCATTATATACATATTATATACATAATATACACACACCTCAGCCATACATCATTATATACATATTATATACACACCTCAGCCAAACATCAGTATAGCGAACTACACAGCATTCCGCCATTGTCAGAGGGGGGGGCATGGTGTTTGAGGGGCTGTAGCTCAGAAAGTATTTTATGCATTAAGATGAAATTTTCACCAGTCTGTGGAGAATTGTCTGCTGCTGCTGCATGCCAAAATCTATAGTGAAATAATTAAAAATGAAAAAACTGGAACAGGTTAAAGTGGAAAATGTGGCCGTTTTTTTCTACTTACTGTTTTCTAAGGTCACATTACATTGAAAATGAATTGGGAAGGCAGAGGTCAGTGCAGAGGGGTCTATACAGTGTTATACATGATGTGTGTATATAGGCAGAACTCAGTGCAGTGTTATACATGATGTGTGTATATAGGCAGAACTCAGTGCAGAAAGGGTCATTTCACTAGCTGTTTGTTTTGTTAGGGAGCTAATGATCCTGGGGAGTGTATTTGGGGGGTGATGATCCTGGGGAGTGCCTTTGAGGGGTGAGATGTCAGAGAAAATGACAGGTGTTTTACAATTTAGGAAAATGTGCTGCTTTATAGAGATAGGAGAGAGAGTTCCCAGCTCATAACGTTGCGCATGTCAAGTAAGCGCCCTCTGCTGGGTGCACTGACACTGTCTTCACATGAGAGGAGTAAGGTGGCCACTTCACTCGGATTTTCCTGCAGCTATAATAACTCCTTCTGGTGAGCTAGGGGGTGTTTTTAGCTTGAGGGGGACACACAGTGAAAACGTCAGCTTACCATTTGCTGTAATAAAAGAGATAAAAGCTCCAAATTGCTGTGTGCCATGTGAGCAGGAAGCTCTCTTCTCCTAGTAATGTGATAATTTATTCACTGCACTGAGGGGAACTCTGACATACAGCAGTCATGCAGTCTTCCTTGGCCTCTATTACAAAGACAATGCTGGGGGTGATCTAAGGGGAATTGTGACCTACAGAATGCAATCACAGACTTCCCTGACCAGTCATTACACACACACACACACACACACACACACACACACATCACTATATATATATATATACACACACACAAATCACTATATACACACACGCACATATAGTTGTTAAAAGCAAATATATTAGCTTTATAAAAAGCGATGAAATTCCATAGACAAAAAACCTTGCGGTGTAACATGTCTGATTATGGTTTCTTGCATTGACACAAAACATAAAAACCTTTAAAACTTTACCGTTCAAACGCCAAAAAGCAATGAAATTACTAATCTTAACAGAAGGTATCTTCCTATCAAGTGTTACTCCATTTCAACTCAATCCATCCAGTCTCACCAAAAGAAGAAGATTGCAAATATCAGAACAATTTCAATAGGGTGTAAAGACTCCTGGTAAGAGGACTCCATCCTATTGCTTGAAAAAGTCACACAGGGAGTTTTCCAAACTGGATTAGTGGAATTGTAACTAGTGGCTACTATATTTTGGATTGAGATCACCAATATTATATGTCCTTTTATAATGGCAAAAACAGTACTCTACACCCTACTGAATAATATAAAGTTATTTAAAGTCTATATATTAATAAAAGTGCTGTTTTATGTGAGGACATCAGTGAGGCCAAATCATAGGAGACATGCTTTGTCTGTAGGAATTACAAGCAAATTCAGAATAATTATGACTGGAATGTGTAACTTGCAAAGCAGAAGGAAGCTAAGAAGGGTATCAGGTCTGCATAGGTCCAAGCTGATAAAAAAAACCTGTCCCACTTAGTGTAAAAATCGAACATAGTTATTTTTTTTAGGTATATAACTGAAATCGTTGTGTGTGCACGTACAATTGCAAAAGGCGTGTATTCTGATCCTAGTGATTGTACAATGCACACTTTTGGAAGTCTGGCTCTAATCCAAGGTAACTCGCTTGAAAAATGAACTTTAAACCACATTAATAATTTCTAGTAATAGTTACTTAAAATTAGAAATATTATATATTTAGAGTTAATTCAAAAGAAGGTTGATTTGTTTTAGAACATTAATTAGGATTACTAATTTTTTTATTTTAATAACCAACAATGGGAATTAAGCTCTTGAGGAGCCAGAGGCCTTCAGAGCTTGTATGGACCATTGGGAACATATTCCCCATCTTATTCAAAGAATATTTAATCTTTGATCAATGGAAAGAGAATCACGGAGTGTGATGGATGGTGAAACGTCCTGAGTGTGTGTTTACGTGTTCTAGAGTCACTGACATATGAATTTCAATACCCCGATGCACAAATCCTATCCTCAGCAGTCACGTTATCTGACAATCTTTCTGACATCCAGTTTGACTTGGAATTGTCCTCATTCCTAATGTATTATACAACTCCCAAACTCAGGTAATACCTAAAACAAAGGTATATTGTTTCTCTAAAATCTATTTCTTTTAGAAGCTACTTTTTATAGTGAATTTTAAAGCAATTTTGCCTGTTGTAACATTGTGCACACACAAAAGAGATTTTGTGTGTGCACAATGTTACACACACAAATGAAACATCATAACATTTAGATCCAACTTTGTGTCTTTGGGCTGGATCCAGACTTCAGTAAGTGCTTGAAATTAGTTACTCCTGGGCTAAACCATGTTGATTGCAGGGGGAGTCAAGTTAAGTGTATTCTTTGCATGCAGGGAAATATCTTTGAATTGCTGATTGCACACAGGTACAGACCAGCTTTACTTTTACACTATTATTTAGACTGGGCTGGGAAACACCACTTCTCCACTCTAATATTTTTTGCAGCAGATGAAATATGAATCACCTGCAATCAACATGGTTTAGCCCAGGTGTAACTAAGTTCATGCACTTAACAAGGTATGGATCAGGCCCATTGTGCTATGCACAGCATGGCATTAACCCTTGCCATGCTGACGCTTATAGTACTATAAGGCACAACATGGCTAGAAACACATGGCCATGCTGTGCCTTCTAGTACTAGCAGCATCAGCATGATAAGGGTTCAAAGGATCGACAGCGATTTTTCCAGGGTCAATTGCCATGCTTTTAAACATAAATGCACAGCTCTTCATCTATGGAAAAATCGCTGAACACCGACAGCGATTATAAATCGCCCCAAAAAAGCGCGGCTTAGTGAATGCCAAACTCATTGCGATTCCTGGCAATTCATAATTGCTGTCCAAAATCGACGTTAGTAAATAAGGCCCTTAGAATCATATTTCTGGGCTGTCTTGCCATATTTAGGAAAGTTTGGACAATAGTTTTTTGTAGTGTGAAAACTTCAGATTTATTTGCCATGTTCCAAGTGAATTTGAATATTTGCTACTGCTGCCATATTGTATATATAAAAACCCCACAGTGGTTTTAGCATATACAGGATAGTGGCATTAGCTCTGTAGACAGTTTAATTAATGATAGTACTTGTATGTTACGTGCAGATTGATAATCTGGTCACCTGTAAAGAAGGGGCTTTTGGTTACTCTAGAGGGGGGGATGCAGTTGGTGGCACAATAGGCCCTATTTTGACAATGATACAGCCACCAGCTGAATTAAGTTATGTACACTGTGACTTTTATTATTGGGAAAGGGTACTCTTAGCTGAAGACCCAATTTCACCAAAGCATCTGTTCCCAACAGCAAAATGTTCATTTCCTGGCACCGGGGAGAGAATGGGGACGGGTTTTGCTGCGGGAAATAATTAGGGGTGGGGGGAAATCTTACATGTCGCTGTTGCAACATTCATATCTTGCCACGTTACTGGATCCACGAATTCCACTTTACAGCAGACACAAAGTGACCGCTATCACTTCCCCACTGCCAGATAACGATATATCTTAAATACACACATTGGGCCTGATCCAGACCTACCATGTAACATCGTGGGACTCCCCGTCACTCCCCCTGCCCCATCGTATTTACCCTTGCTTACGCCGGCTGAAAGCTACCCTAACTTCAGCCAGCGTAAGCGAGGGTAACTACGTTGGACGGCGGCGTAGTTAAGCAAATGCCACCCTCCCAGCCTCATTACCCTGCCTCCCCGCCTCCCTACACTAAACTTTGCGTAGTAACGGTGAGGGACGGCCCCTCCGCCGTTACTACGCTGTAACTACAGACGCCCAATCTATGATCGAGGGTTTCTGTAGTTATGCCGGGCAACATCTGCCCGGCGCATGCGCAGATTGGCTTTTCAGCTGATCTTATGCCCGCCGTAGTTACTACGGTGGGCGTAGGTCTGGATCAGGCCCATTGTGCCAGTAACCCACCCCCCTAGAGGGGTAAGGACGAAACCCCTGGTCCGTGGTGGAGCAGGTGTAGAATATTATAGAGTTGGGTTCAGAGAAAAAAAGGAATACAATGAAACCAGATGGCCGCAAACTCTAATACAAGTCTTTATCTCATACTTTAATACAATATAGTAACCAGGGATTTTTGTTTCCTTATATACGACAAACAAAGTAATGTCTGAACTCAATGGGACTGCGCTCAGCTATTTCATTATTAAGGGTATTTCAGATCTGCCGCAACTTCAGCTTCCAATCTTCCTTCTGGTGCTTATTATCTATCTCATTACCCTGGGTGGTAACATGATTATTCTCCTGCTGGTCTTGTCGGACGCTAAGCTCCGCACCCCCATGTACTTCTTCCTGGGCCACCTCTCCACCTTGGACATGTTCTGTTCTACGGTTACTTTGCATAGAGTTCTGGTCCTGTTTGTGACGAGGAGCCGCGTCATCTCCTTCTCCTCTTGTATGACGCAGGTTTACTTCTTTTCCAGTTTTACTTCTAACGAGTTATTAATATTGACGGCCATGAGCTATGATCGCTATATGGCCATATGTAACCCATTGCACTACCCCAGGATCATGAACCATAGAGCTTGTCTTTCATTGGCCTTGGCTTGCTGGTTGATTGGGTTTATTGAAATAATTCCCTATATAGTATTATTATTAAGAGTATCCTGTTATAAGTCCAATATCGTCAATCACTTCTTCTGTGATATCATGCCCGTCATGAAACTTTCCTGCAGTGACATGTACTATCTGGAAATGCTGATCTTTACAGAAGGCGTCTTCCTTTTAAGCGTGATTCCATTGCTTCTGACCATCATCTCTTATGTTTTTATTATAGTTACAATAATGAGGATTCCTTCCAGATCTGGGAGGAAGAAAACCTTCTACACGTGCTCTTCACACCTCTCCGTGGTTTGCCTTCTATATGGAACCCTCTTTTTGCAGTATTTGAGACCGACCTCTATGGACACTTTAGATTCCAACAAAATATTTTCTCTTTTTAACACAGTGGCTGTTCCTGTGCTAAACCCCATTATATACAGCCTGAAAAGTGAGGCCATGAAGTCTGCTTTCAAACTGAGGATTGTTGTGTTTAAAAACTCAGTACGAAAATCATGGGCCTAAGGAAAATCGAGTATTACATTTAGTTTTACATAAATATTTTACACTAAAATATTATTTTTTGTAATAGTGATAGAGAATAATCAGCACAGGCAAGGCCTTCTTTGTGTGTAGTTTGCATGTTCTCCCCGTGTCTGCATAGGTTTCCTCCCACACTCCAAAAACATGCTGGAGGGTTAATTGGCTGCTGAATAAATTGACCATACTGTATGTGTTAGGAACCCCAGTATGTAGTTCAATGGGTCGAGGACTGATTCTGTGTTAAACGATACATAATCTGATAGTGCTATAAAAAAAAACCCTGATAATATATATATATATAGGTGTCTGTTTTGTTTGTGGTTTTTTTGTATACAAAACTACTGTTTCCCTGTATCTAAAGTCAAATAAACAATCTTGAAAGTAGCTCATGAAAGCCTTTCATAGAAACTAAATCTTTTTCTGTCAAATAATCTGTTTACTATCCAGCAGTCATGATATGGAGTCACTTGTGGTTTTCTTAGAGTGTTACTGCCATCTACTGTTGAAAAATCCCCGCCGTGCTGCCAGTATCAGTGTAACACTAAAAGAATGTTATATTTCAAATTATATTTACTTGTAATTTAACATCATTATCGCCTATTTAACAATTTAACAATAAACTTTCACTGTTTTAATAATATGGACTCAGGTCTTATTTGTTGAAATCATATATACTGTATATTTACGTTTTATTCATTGTCAGAGGTCTTCTTGCTGTGGAATCTCTTCAGGTGTGTCCACATTACAGTATCCATATTACTTCTACCTCTTATGCATAAACTAAGTACAGCTTTGTATAGAGAATAGTGTAGGGGTTGTAAGCAATCAGCAGGATTCATTCTGTTGGCCTCTTCAAAGTGTGTAACCCAGAATCAGACAGACAAAAAACAGAACTTCATAATTAGACATCGGATTATATGCACTATTAAAATGCTAAAATATGCATACAAATATGCACTAAAAAAGGGCAAAATATGCACAATCAAAATACTATTTATTATTAAACGTTAATTCTATTTTCATAATATATGGGAAGCAGTGCTCACATGTTGATCGATCTGGTATTTTTTTGATGAAGGTAAGCGCTTGTCGCAAACCTTGCAGAAAATCACATTGCCATCAGTGGTAAATTGGGTAATTTTTTATCCAAGATTCCATTAAAGTCTGGGTATTTTTTTTCACTGGCGGCATTATTTCAACAAAAATAAGATTTTCGTAGGTTAACAAACACAGCGAGCAAATGACAAACAATTGAATTGCGTGAAGCAACGAGTGCCGTACTCCCTTCCCCCCACGCACGCCGCATCCCACCAACGCTTTTGCCTAGTGCGAGGCAGCAGATCAAGTTCAGTGCGCTTGCCGAGTGTGTGTGAGGCGCACGTCACTGGCTGCGGCCCGCCACCGTTCCCGCGTAATACAACACGCCTAACACATTTAACTACTGAAATAAGCACTGTCACTGAAAAAGTACTAAAATATGCAATAACGCTATAAAACATGCAAATGCATATAATCCTATGTCTATTCATAAGATATGAAAATAACGGACAGGAGGCTGTCCAGCGACTGTATCTGATGTCAGAGCCATAGCTAGAAATTTTAGCGCCTAGGAAAAATGGCGCCCTTGACTCTTAATTCCAAACCAATTTAACCTTATATAGTAGCTTACTGGCGCCCCCATTATTCTTAGTGGTCTCAGCGGCGATCCCATCGCACACCCCGAGTTACGGCCCTGCCCGATGTTACTCAATTGCTTATTGGGAAATAATTGGGGTGCATTACCCTTACCCCCATGTGTGCTTTTTAACTGTGGCCGGACATTCAACAGCCAAATAGGAGAAATACTCTTTTTTTAATGTTTAATAATAGGAAGGCTGTGCTGTAACGCACACAGGTTGGGGAGCTGTACAGTAATCACAGTGGGGGGCATAAGGGGTGAATCTGATCACACAATGCACAGATACAGAATTAGTAACGGTAGGTGACTTTGCAAGCACTGTGCATTGGTGGGGCAGATGTCACACATCAGAACTCGGAATGTATGGAACGCCATTCTGTACACTGAGAATTAGGGACTGAGAACCCTCTGTATGGCTGAGTATATGCATTGTAGGTAGGGGGAGGCAGTGACATTGGACAGTATGGGTTGAGTTGGGCATTTCCATAAATCAGAGCATTGCGCACACACACAGATCCGTGTGGAGAAGTGAAGACAGGTTTATGGACACGTATGTCCGGTAGAATCTATCCATGAGAGGGCAGCGTCATGGGATTATACTGGCCTCTTGCACGCAGACTATAGTAACTCCGTGTGTGCTGAAGTCGCTCTTAAGTCTGGATCATTGAGATTGATCATCAGCTGATCAGTGTGATTATAGGGCATTGTATATAGCGGCATAAACCAATTTATTGGAAGGCCAATTGTATTTCCGGGAGACTGAGGAGTTATCCGTGATAGGAGCTGATTGATTTGAGACGTGCTTCGTCCCTGGAACGGCACATTGCGCAAATCTACATCACAGAATTTATCTCTCATCCCATAGAGGTGTGAGCTAAAATCCATGATGTTCAGCTTCCATAACAGACGGGAATAGGCGCATTTCGCATCTAATTCCGTCATTGCGTTTAATTCATTCTGCCCCATAGTTTGCGTAAAGAGATAGGGAGGGAAGGGGAAGCAGGACCAATCGGTATACAGGAAGGAGGGTACAGGGATAGCCAATGGGGGCAGCATATGTTACCTACTTCCTCTCCTCTCCTAGTAACGACATTAATTTATTTAGGGTCTGATTAAAGGCTACGGACTCCCTAAACTAAAACCCTTGAAGTGCTGGTATGCTTTCCACGCCAGGTTTATACATGACTGGCACCGGCCCTTTATTTAAATTAATTCAAAATATCATTTCCTTTATTGCCAACGTTTACACTTATTTTCAGATACAAATTGATCATTTTGAGAGTCACCCCTTCATGCAGCGGACACCCCCAAAGTATTATGGTGGCACCTGTAAGCCTCGCACCGTCGACTGCAGCCTAGTAATTCTAAGGGCCAGATTTACTAAGCTGCAGGTTTGGAAAAGTGGAGATGTTGCCCATAGCAACCAATCAGATTCTAGCTGACATTCATTATAGTATATAAAAGGAAAGTGAGAGCTAGAATCTGATTGGTTGCTATGGGCAACATCTCCACTTTTCCAAACCCGCGGCTTAGTAAATCTGGCCCCTAAGAGTTGATGAGACATAGAAGATATATGAATATATGTTGACTGGAGATAGCTGATATTCAGATGGATTTAAGGCATATTTTTTGATGACTGTTTCTAGGCAATAGAAGTTTTCAGGATTTAATAACCATTAAAATATTTTATAATGGATCTTAAAGAACGTTTCCGCGCACCTGGGAATCTTCATTTTTAAAGCTGTAAATGAGAGGATTCATTACTGGTGTAACCACAATATATCACAATGAGAAGCGTTTATCAGAATCTATCTCTAATGACGTGCAAACAAAAAAGGGGTCACATAGGATGACAGCAGTGACAGGAGCAGGTAATGGAAGCTTATTGTCCTCCAGTGGTGTCAGCCTCTGATAGCTTCCTTACAGAGCAGAAGGAGCAGCTGCCAAGGGCCCTCTCTACTCCGGGCCCCAGAGCAGTTGCAGCCCCTGTAGTTACCCTCCTGTGTACAAGAACACCCCCCTGCTTACACAGACTTGCAACTTTAGTCCCCTTCCGATCTGTCCTCATTTATAATGGGGACAGATCGGAAGTCTAGATAGGACGCCATATGTACTGTATAATGTGTATCCCCCTCCCCCGAGCACTCGCAATGCCCCGCAATCAGAAATGCGTTTAATCACTATAAATATGGAAGTCTGGATTTTGTGGGTACTGAAATTGAAGCAGAAACTGCCTCCTGTCTAATCCTAGCAATCAGAAAACACCTCCTGAGTACAGTACATATCCAACACCATAGGAGAGTATGTAGGAGAATGAGGAAGATTCTATAAAATCCTATAAAAAAAAAAAAGGTTTATTAAAGAGACAAATAAATGATCATAACTCTATAACTGAATAATAACTTTTATTCATCGTTTAATGCTGAAATCACATAAACGATATTCTTATTCATATCGTTAATTTAAATTTCTGTTTTCTGATACAGAGCTGTCAGGTAATCATTTATTATTTATTATGTTTGTCATTTTTATCATCATAACATTACTGCTTGTTATAAGTTGTCGTCAATAAAATTATTCTTTGCCCATTCCGCCAGAGCCACATCATAGAAAATGATGGCAGATAAGAGCCAATTCACCCATCAAGTGACCAGTTTTTATTATTTATTTATTATTTATTTAAGCCATGATGACCCGAGACCCTATTATACACTTAATTTAATGTAAGATTTCAGGTCTTTATCCCAGGCATCTTTAAACTGCTCAACTGTGTAAAGCTGGTCATACACTAGAGCAATTATTGACCCGATTATCCAATTATCGGGTGATCGGGCCAATAATCGCTGTAGTTAGTGGCATTGATAACATTTTTAAATGCCAAATAAACACTTATTTGGTCTAACTGAAAGGCTCCCTATTCTCCTAGTGCTTCCCTCCTCTGCTAAGATTATCGGTCTCAGCAGGAGAGGTGCATAGCAGCAATAGAAGGACCTTTCCCTGGAGGAAAATCATCCCATTTATTGGGCCACCTTCTGCTGGAATTGGTAATCGCCCCAGTGTATGGCCAGCTTTAACCTGTACCACCTCAGATGGGAGGCTATTCCACTTATCAACCACTATTTCAGTGAAGTCCTGTGTCCACACATTTCCTCTGAACCCACCACCCTCCAGCCTATACGCATGTCCTTGTGTTCTAATACATCTCTTCCTTTGACAAATGCTCCTGTACCTGGTTTCATCCCTTAAGATATGTGAAAGCTGCTATCATATCCCCCCTGGCCCTTCTCTGCTCCAAGCTATACATGTTTACTTTCTCCATTCTCTCTTATTCATTCATTCATTCATTCATTCATTCAGTAAATCAGTTACTTTAGAAAAAAATTAAATTAGAACATGCAAGAACCTTGTTATTCATAGTTGATATTCATTGACTTGATTTTTTTAATCATACTTGTGTTCTATTATATTATTAATAGTAAAACAAGAACCATAGCTCTCTGCACAGACCCCATGTGACTATTATGTAACGTACAGACTAATTAATGTGCAGTACACGGAATGTTTGGTGACAGCTGCAGCACAGAGGTAATCTCTCCCAGGATTGTGGCAATTCTAATTAGGATGATCAGAATCAAATTATAGCCCCAAAAGCCCTTTATTGGGAATTCCTGAATCTGCTCCTCCAATTAACACGGGATCATATTCTGTTCATCATTCAGCTCATTTAAACTGAAAACACAGATCCAGCTTTAGTAACTCCGTGGCCTATCAATGGGAGGTCGCAAATGAAAGGTGTAAAAATGAGATGCATTTAATTTGTATTGTGGACGCTTTGTGTTGAGATGAGAGAGGAGAGAGATAGAGAGAGTCTTATCCAGGGTGAGGGTATAGCAGGTGACGTTGCGTATCACTGAGTGATCTTTAAGTGTGTATACACCAATAGATGAGCGCAACAGCACTATATTTTGACACTTTCTGACAATATTAATGTTATGAAATTGCTGTTTTGTGCTGTTGGCAAATATTTTTTCTGCACAGTAATGAAAAAAAAAGGATTTCCCAATTTTTTATTTTTTTTTATAAATGACTAAAATGATTAAATTTAATGAAGTTCTCAGACTATTTATCTATTTATATGTTCAGTACAGCGCATTACCATGCATTTGGGCAGCGGATGTGGGCAGGTAGCAGCAGGGAGTTGGGCTGCTTTGTACCCGTACTCTATGTCCTATAACTGAATTCCATTCAGAGGTACTGTTGTGCACACTTTTGGATCCATCGTATTACCCCTACAAACGTGTCCCACAAGCACGGCAAGTAGGCTGCATTGTTATATGAGTTTGCCTCTTGATCAGCCCCAGAGTGATAGAGGGAGAGGGAGAGGGGTAGAGAGAGAGAGAAAGAGGAAAGGAGAGGGGTAGAGAGAGAGAGAAAGAGGAAAGGAGAGGGGTAAAGAGAGAGAGAAAGAGAAAAGGAGAGGGGTAGAGAGAGAGGGAGAGGTAGAGGGGGAGAGATAAAGAGAGAGAGAAATACAGAGTTAGAGAGAGAAAGAGAGGGGGGAGAGGTGTAGGGGTAGACTGAGAGAGAGAGAGGAGGAGGGGTAGAGAAAGAGAAGTAGAGGGGTAGAGAGAGAGGGGGAGAGAGTGAGAGAGAGAGAGAAAGGGAGAGGGGGAGAGAGAGAGAGAGAGAGAGGGGGAGGGGAGAAGGGGGATTGGAGAGAGAGAGGGGGGCAGGGAGGGAGA
>WWET01004715.1:104526-117006 GCA_011038615.1 Limnodynastes dumerilii | reverse complement strand
TAATTTTTCCACACAATTCCTCTGAATCTACCATCCTCCAGTTTATATTCATGCCCTTGTGTTCTATTAAACTTCTTCCTTTGAAAAATACCACCCTCCTCTAGCTGGTCACAACCATTGATATATTTTCATATATATCATAAAAGTCTAACTCTGCCAATCAATATATAATCATTTTGCAATATTTAATGTAATATGTTAAGTCAAGTCTATTTTTTATATGTGCTCTATTTAAATGCACAATGCCTATAAAGATGATGCCAGTACATTAATAAATAGCACATCTGAGACCCAAATGATTGGTTTTTAGCTTTAAATTGGCTACACTGAGATCTGGTGATGAATGCTGTACAGGTTTTTAAAATTTATATATGGTCAGTCTGAAATACACCTACATAGTTCAAATAAGTAACCAAATTAACTTATTAACTAATTTAAAAGCTTAGCCATATCATTATGTGCTGCTGTTAACAGTTTTATGATCACTGTGAACTGGAGAAAGGTACGTATTACAACATTATAAGTTACAAATTGGCAGCTATCCCTGTGTTTAAGATTAAAAAGAGTTGAAAGTCAGCATCTTATTTAGGGAGGAAATGTTTATGAAAAAACTTCTTGTACTAAAATGTTCTTACCAATGAGAACAAAACTCTTATTTCACTCTCTATTAACAGAAAACTCTTATAAAAAACTTTTACATAAAAGCTAAAAGAATTACTGTATATTAACTAAACACAAAATAAATGTATGCCTAAAGCATAAAATAATACACATTATACAGGATAAATATACAAGGTGGTCCATAAGTGTGTAAACACCCTTTTAAAAAATAATTGAGTAAAGAAATATTTATCTAATGTCTACACTTATGATCTGATTTAGTGGAAAACTTTTTAGGTTATGTGGCCAGTAAGGCAGCCATCTTGAAGTCAGCCATCTCGGATGAAACTTTAATTTTTAAATTTGGAAGGGTATTATGTGATATATCAAACAGATATTAGTGTTATTTATTTTAATAGAGAAAAGAGTATATCAGTGCGCCAAGGATGCGTTGGTGGGATGGTGGATAAAATAAGATTGTAGATCGGTAGTTAAAAATGTATATATTTTTATTAGAAAAAAACAAAGAAATATTAGGGGGAGGGGGGATCTTTGGTATAAAAATCACCAATATAGTCCTCAAAGTTCATGTAGGGCAAAGTTCTTAAGGAAAATTTTCCACAAAGCTTCCTACAGAGGTCCAGATTCCGACAATGCAGGCTTAGCAAAGTTAGTTCATAATAAGATGTTCAGCAAATAGATAGTTAGATACAGTGGTAATTGTTCTAGTATGCCGTGAAATACACTGCGCTACAGACATGCACTGTAAAACTTTGTTTCCACTGGTGATGTAAAAGGACAATGCTGTTACAATGTTGCCGTGTTTCACATAGATGTAACAAGTGGCAATGTTATCCTGGGTGAGTGACAGACCTGCAGACTCTCCTTGGTGGAAAAATAAAAAGGACCTTACCGGTAAGGGGGGTTTTTTGTTGTCAGCTACGGGGAGCTCATCTGTGCTGTGTTCATCTGCGCAAGCTGTGCTGGCGTCTGACCGCTGTTCCGTTCTGCGCGTTACTCCTGGCTGCAGGGGATTCCTCACCGATCATGAAGCTCCGTCTTTGGTATGCAGGGGACAGATGCGGTTGTTGCTGTGCTTCAGTAAAGTTGTTATTCTGCTGTCCTACGCGTTTCACCATTTAAGGCTTCGTCAGGGAGATGTTTTGGAGCAGTCTGCCATGGTCTGGATGCCTGGGTGTATAGGGATGTGCAGCGCACCGCTGGTGGGAATTTAACTGTTCACTTTCTCTGCAGATGCGCTGTCAGTAGTTGGGGATGATGATGAGGACCCTGGGTCCTAGTGCCTGTTTTCCATATACGTCCAAGTGTAGGACAAATAGTATTTTCTGTTTAGCAAATCTTGTAGGGCAATATCTGTATGTGGTCTTGTATACATAAGGTGTATGTTCTTACAGATGGGATATGGAGATCCCTTTGTAGGTCCTCTCCAGTGCTGTTTTGGAGAAAGGGGGGGGGGGAAATTTCATTTGAACAAGAAAGTGGCCAAATCAAAATCAATGTTCAGACCACTGGGGGACAAAGTCCCTAGTTCATATATCCATTTTGTCTCTTCTTTTGCTATTTGTGACACTGGATCCCCTCCTCTCCATGGTTTTTTAACCCTTTTGATCCCTATAAAGGATAGCTCAGCAGGATTGCAATTGTCCTACACTTGGACATATGGAAAACAGGCACTAGGACCCAGGGTCCTCATCATCATCCCCAACTACTGACAGCGCATCTGCAGAGAAAGTGAACAGTTAAATTCCCGCCAGCGATGCACTGCACATCCCTATACACCCAGGCATCCAGACCACGACGGACTGCTCCAAAACATCTCCCTGACGAAGCCCTAAATGGTGAAACACGTAGGACAGCAGAATAACCACTTTACTGAAGAACAGCAACAACCGCATCTGTCCCCTGCATACCAAAGACGGAGCTTCATGATCGGCGAGGAATCCCCTGGAGCCAGGAGCAACACGCAGAACGGAACAACAGTCAGACGCCAGCACAGCTTGCGCAGAGGAACACAGCACGGGTGAGCTCCCCGTAGCTGACAACAAAAAACCCCCCTTACCGGTAAGGTCCTTTTTATTTTTCCATCAAGGAGAGTCTGCAGGTCTGTCACTCACCAAGGATAACATTGCCACTTGTTACATCTATGTGAAACACGGCAACATTGTAACAGCATTGTCCTTTCACATCACCAGTAGAAACAAAGTTTTACAGTGCATGGGCCTGATCCAGAACTACGCTTTGGAGCGACTTTACGCATGGATGAGACATAAAATCGCTGTTTTGTACGCACTGTGCATGCGCACCATAGAAAATACGCACATTAACGTAGCGTAATTGTAAACGTATGGGCCATTCACGTATGTGTCACGTAAATAATAATTTTACGTTTCAACAAAATACGTTTGAAATACGAGAAGTAGGCGGGGGGTTGTATTTAAAGTGTACAGTATGGGCGTGGCACGGGTGAGCTCCCCGTAGCTGACAACAAAAAACCCCCTTACCGGTAAGGTCCTTTTTATTTTTCCACCAAGGAGAGTCTGCAGGTCTGTCACTCACCCAGGATAACATTGCCACTTGTTACATCTATGTGAAACACGGCAACATTGTAACAGCATTGACCTTTCACATTACCAGTGGAAACAAAGTTTTACAGTGCATGTCTGTAGCGCAGTGTATTTCATGACATACCAGAACAATTACCACTGTATCTAACTGTCTATTTGCTGAACATCTGGCTTATTATGAACTAACTTTGCTAAGCCTGCATTGTTGGAATCTGGACCTCTGTGGGAAGCTTTGTGGAAAGTTTTCCTTAAGAACTTTGCCCTACATGAACTTTGAGGACTATATTGGTGATTTTTATACCAAAGATCCCCCCTCCCCCAATTTTTCTTTGTGTTTTTTTCTAATAAAAATATATACATTTTTAACTACCCATCTACAATCTTATTTTATCCACCATCCCACCAACGCATCCTTGGCACACTGATATACTCTTTTCTCTATTAGTATCTAAAGGGAAGCAAAACTCCCTTTCCTCATACCAGTTGGCGACAGGAGCAAGTAACCAAACCCCCCCGCTCTCTCCCCCCACACTTTTTTCCAAATCATCAGCACAGGATCACCCCCTCTTTATTTATTTTAATGTAACTTTATTCATTCTCAGGTTTAAACTGAATTAACTTTTGTAGGTATTGATATTAATTAATTAGGGTGCTATAAACAAGGATCCCTATCAATACATATACATATATACATGTTTGTATCATGTTTAATTGTAATAATATTTAATTATTTATATATGACTCACAACAAATTAGATTATGTAGGAATATCAGAAGCAAAAAAACACAACTAAATTTACCTTTTAATAAACCTCCATCAATAGAGAATTCCTATGTCACAAGTGTAAATATAAATATAGCATCTTTAAATCACCATAATTATTCTGATCTATAGGGTAGTAACAACTCCAAAAGGGCCATGAGTAAGCATCGAAAGCATTGTGGAATATCCGCAACAAAAGAGAATTAAAATTTCAAGTTATGCATTTTTCAAATAGATGTGCAGTGGAAATTTGCACTGTGCATGCCCAGAACACAAAATAGAACAACCTGAAAGATTGGTGCACTGCTGCCCATTCGCCTATATCTGCATCGCCGCTCTGCGCTAGTGCAACAGGGAGTTGCAAAATATTTAAATGTGAAAAGGGGTGTTTAACTCATTTAAATAGGTGCAGTAGCTGCCTGCACTTCGGTGAAAATCTTGTGTGGGAAGATGTAAGCCATAGGTGCAGGACATTTTCAATGGGGAAAAAAATATAAAACTATATATGTATGATTAATGATTAACTATTTTAAAGACATTAATAGTGATAAAATAAATTACAAATCGTTTTTTTTATGGCAGAATACAGACCCACTATACCAGGCACCGCTAGAACCACTGTAGCAGACCCAAATTGAAACCGCATAACAGAAATATGCAAATAACACAAAAAAATATGGTGGTGAACTACACTGCTGTGCAGCATATTACGCACCTCAGTTTTTTAAAATTACGCAATCACTTGTATACAGGATCCTTCTATGAATCCATATTGGAAATGATAAAAATTAAAGCAGCCACTTTTACTATGGGGAAGCTCAGAGTTCTCACTGCGGTGATGGACTCTGAATTGCGTGGGCCCGACACCCCAAATATAGCTAATAGTAGAGATGTGCGCCTGGCCATTTTTCATGTTTTGGTTTTGTATTTTTTTTTTCGTGTTTTTGTTTTGAATTGGTTTTGCCAAAACCGCCCTTGTGTGTTTTGGTTATAAAATTTTTTTTTTTAATCTTAAAAACAGCTAAAATCATAGAATTTGAGGGTGTTTTTGTTCCTACAGTATTATTAAACTCAGTAACATTCATTTACACTCATTGCAAGTCTATTTGAACACCTTACAGCTGATAATATTGTTTGTTATCCAGTTTAGGTAAAAAGGTTGGCTGGATGACTCAGCTAAGTGACAGAAGTCACTTTGTGTTTGCCACACAAATCTGTCCACAAAAAAGACAATCTGTCAAACACTGAGGTTGAGCAGAGCACCCTATACAGTGATACAGTAGTATATAATATATTAGATACAAAAGAAGTATGAAATTATTTTTGAGGCGTTATCCCACACTTTGTGATTGCCGCACCTATACAGTACACAGCCCCACGTGGCAGCCACAAGTCACACAGCACCGCAGCCCAACCCCCAGTAACCCCATCATGTGTCTCCAGCCTCCCAGTAACTCCATCATACATCTCCAGCCCCCTAGTATCTCCCATCATATGTCTCCAGCCCTCCAGTATCACCCATCATGTCTCCAGACCCCCAAAATCCCCCATCATATGTCTCCAGACCCCCATTATCACCCATCATATGTCTCCTGCCTTCCCAGTATTCCAGTACTCCCGTTACGTCTCCAGCTTCCCCCAGTATTCCCATCATGTTTCCAGATCCCCCCTATTTTCCCATCCTGTCTCCGGTTCCCCCCCAGTATTTTCATCATGTCTGCAGCTCCCCCCAGTATTTCCATCATGTCTCCAGCTTCCCCAGTATTCTCATCATGTCTCCAGATCCCCCCTATTTTCCCATCCTGTCTCCGATTCCCCCCCAGTATTTTCATCATGTCTCCAGCTCCCCCCAGTATTTCCATCATGTCTCCAGCTCCCCCCCGTATTACCATCATGTCTGCAGCTCCCCCCTGTATTTCCATCATGTCTCCAGCTTCCCCAGTATTCTCATCTTGACTCCAGCTTCCCCCAGTATTGCCATCATGTCTCCAGCTTCCCCCAGTATTTCCATCATGTCTGCAACTCCCCCAGTATTCTCATCTTGACTCCAGCTTCCCCTAGTATTGCCATCATGTCTCCAGCCTCCCCCAGTATTTCCATCATGACTGTAGCTCCCCCCAGTTATCCCCTCATGTCTCCAGCTCTCCCCGGTATTCCCTCCTTTTTTACTTTTATCCACCTACTTACCATTGCTGCATCCCTTGTACCTTCCTCCGTGCTCCTTCTTTCGCCGCTGTGGCATTGCTCTGTGTGAGCAATGCCAAAACACACACGAGATCATGTGATGATGATGTTTTGCATGGGTTTGTCAATAATAGTTTTTTTTTTCTTTTTACTAATTTATGTGCTATTTACATGTAATAACAGTCAAGGCGCTAAGGAGCTAGGAAGAGCAGAAAGAGGAACAGAAGGAGGAATAGCTGCTGGAGGAGTAGCTGGAGCTGTTGGAGGAGGAGGAGCAGCAGGAGGAGCTGGAGCTGCCAGAGGAAAAACAGAAGGAGCTGGAGCAGCCGGAGGTGATGGAGGAAGAACAGGAATCAGTGGTGACGGAAGAGGTGGTGGCAGAGAAGGAGCAGCAGGCAGAACCTATTTCAGTGGAGGAAAGGAGTTTGTGGTCATAGTGAAGGAGGATGATGAGAGCACTGACTCATGCCATGCTGTTCTTGGTATGCAACTTCTTGATAGGGTAGTACACAATTAATGTAGTAATTATTTTGCCTTTTTGCTTTACAGAGTTCATCATTATAGAAGTGGAGCAGCACCAGCGCCATACCTTGATATAGTCAGGAAAGCCATATCAATACATAGAAAATGGAATTAAGCATTTAAGGAACATTTTAATTTTATAAGATCATTATATGTTTGCCAGTTTAAAAACAAAATAAAAACTAAAAAACAAAGTGTTGTAAAAAAAAAACAAAAAAAAAACAAAAAAACTATATCCAGAGTTGTGTGCTTTAACAGAGACATGCAACTCAGGATAGCAGGTAGACTCCTAGCACGTTACAATTGCACTTACACAAAAACTGTGGATCAGGTCCAATGTCTATATAAAATTAATAATCCAAAAGTGCTGGCCATATGAATGATTAAACAAAAATGTTTTACCTATAACGGACCACAAAATGTTTCATAATGTGACATAAAATAATAATTCATGTACAAAATTACAGGCTTTGCATTACCTATATTTCTATTTTTATTTACATTTTTTACATTTTTAAGAAACATTAGTATGCAGGAAGTGCCAGAGCATAAAGACAGATATAGATAAAAATACATATATCGACCAGTTATGAGACAACAGTACTGTGCATTTGACATACTTTACATCTGATTAGAAAGATCCTGGGGGGATCGGAATCAAGAGATTAACAAACCTCAGCTGCTAAATTCACAATCTGCTTAAAGTAAACAGGGATAAGAGAAAAGAAAATACAGAAAGCTTGGGTTAGGAAATTAGAAGTTAAGAAGAATACAGAGTTTTGGAGACTCCTTAAATTCCAGAGAGAGTAATACTGATCATAGCAAGATAGAATACTTTAACATTCTTTTATTGAAGCAGCAGACATAAGCTGTTTCCAAGTTCTAGCTATAAGGCACTTGGCTACAGCCAGGATATGGAAGGCTAATTTGCAACATAGGGCATCCATGTTGGGAATAGGGTAACATTGGAGAAAAACCCTTGGGTTCTTGGGAGGTAACGAGAGTAATAGGGTCACCAGGAGAGTATGGACCATATCCCAAAATGGGGTTAATTTGGGGCAAGTTCACCACACATAAAGGAATGGCACCGTGCCACCACTCTGGCGCCAGAACCAGGAGGATGTCACAGGGAAGATGGCTCATAATCTCTCTGGGGGGAGGTACCAACAATAGCAGATTTTATAAATGTTTTTCTTAGTACAATCAGAAGATTTGGCAATATTTTCTCGAACATCTTCCCAAGGTTCATCATTGTCAGGGCAGGTACCCAGGTCTCTCTCCCAATTCCAATCGTGCTTGTTCTGGGGGCCAACATGGGCCTCCAGCAGAATGGAGTAAAGGGTGAATATCATACCTGGACGGAGTGGCGTCAACAGGCAAAAATTTTCAAAGGGAGAAGGGGATGAGAGATGGACAGTCAGAGGGAAACTTAGCAGGTAGTAGTGAATTTGAAAAACGTGGAATTGGTTTGGGTTGAGGGTAGGAAACTTTTGTTGGGAGGTTGGAGAATGTAAGCCAAAAATTACCCTCTTTGAAATTGAGGACACATTGAACTCCAAGGTATCGCCACATATGTAAGAAAGCTTTAGATTGTCCTGGAGCAAAAGCAGGATTGTCCCACAGAGGTAAGAAGGGAGAAGATAGGGAAGGCTAGCCATCTGTGGTCTGCAGACATCCCAAAGTGTGGCTGAGAAAGCTATTGTAGGTAGTAAGAATATAGTATAGTAGAGAGGCGCTGTGCCTGGGGGAGACCCCAAAGGGAGGGCAGTGATGACAACTCTGACAAAATACTATATCAACTTCTTAGCACTACAATAATATTTTTAACCAATATCTTTTGCCTCCTGAACACTTCAGTATACTTCATTCTAAGCACTATTTGGCACTTGATGTGATACAATGTATCCTTAATCATCTCTATATCCTTATGATCATTTGATACTAAGTTAGGTCTTACTCTGAGCAGTCTATTCTTACCGTTTGGTTTATAGGGAAGCAGCCCTTTTCAATTTTAATTATCTTTTTCAGATCTTTTCTATCTCATTTTTATTCGCTCTCTTATTTTAAATTGTGAAAATAAAAGTAAAATCTTAATTATATACACAAATACACTCAACTTTGAGTGCTCAATACAATTACACCACTCTCTCTCCTTTTGTTTTCAGTTTATATTAGTGTAATTTTGGTGCACTAATCCCCAGATAGGATCAGTTGATCCTTAATATATATAGGATCTATACAGTTCAGTATATCAGATTGCCTTTCTAGTGCGGGGACCCTCTTTTCTTTAAATACTAATTTTGTAACCCGGCAGCTGGCCATATTGCCATAGATTAGCAAATAGGTTAGGCAAGGTTGTACATGGGTTCGTTAAGGTAAGGAGGACGTTGTCAGCAAAAAGTGACAATTTGTATTCTTGATGTCCAACCTTAACACCTGCTATGTCCGGGGATTCTCTTATAGCCGCCGCCAGTGGCTCAATAACAAGGGCAAAGATTAAGGGGGAAAGAGAGCAGCCTTGACGGATGCCGTTACCAATGTCTACTGGCGCTGAGGGGAACCATTGATCATTATCCTCCCTGAGGGGCAAGTGTAAAGAGAGCGGATTCTATTCAGGTACTGCCCATTAGGACCAAATATTTAAAGGGTCTGGTCTAGGAAGTCTCAGGAGATTCTCGAATGCTTACTCAGCATCAAAAGATAAAACTACCATAGGAGAGCCTCCTTTTTTAGCAATATGGATCAAATTAACGTGTCTGGTGTTGCCTCTTGCCTGTCTACCCGGAATGAAACCCACCTGGTCATAGTGAATCAGGGAAGGGAGGATTTCATTCAATCTAGTGGCCAGGATCTTGGTGTACAGCTTAAAATCTGCGCTGAATAAAGAGATTGGCCAGTAGCTTGCACAATTCTGGGGATCCTTGCCCTTCTTAGGAAGTACAATAATCCTCACCTCCAGTGACTCAGAAGGCCAGGGGGCTCCAGTCAAGTCTGCATTAAACATAAAAATGGAGGTGAAGTAGCAAGAGAGGGGTGAAACATTTATAGTAAGCCACAGAGAAGCCATCTGGTCTGGGAGACCTGATTTTTGTGATTTAGTCGCTTATGTGATCTCTTATAAACAGGAAGCCACATTGTCTGGGTGTAGAGTTGGGAGATTGATTTGTGCAAGGAAATAATTTATTAGAACATTTCTAGGGAGAGGTGAGTGGGCGGTGGACTGGATAGGTAAACTATAAAGGTCTTGGTAGTAATTTTGGAAGGCTGCGCAAATGGTTTGGGGGTCATGGAGGAGAGTGCCAGTGGGTGATCTAATTGCCAGGACATTGCAAGCAGAAATTCTAGATCACAATTAAAAGGCCAGATGTTTATCTGCCTTGTCTCCTTTTTCATAGAAAGCTTGGTTAAACCATCTTAAGTTGTTGGCAGTGTGACTAGTAACAAGTAACTTAATCTCTCCTCTAAGAGTCTTAATATAATCCAGATGGTCTGAGTTTTGGGTGTGTTTATGTGAGTCCTCCAATGATTAAAGACAGTCGGTTAGCTGATTTAATTTGGCCAATCGTTTGCGTTTGATTTTGGTGGCAATAGCAATGAGATGGCCTCATATGACAGACTTCTGGGTGTTCCATAATGTCGTTGTTGTAGTGGATGGGGAGGAGTTTAGCTAAGAAGGATCATGTCGATGTGGGAATAGGAGGAGTGGGTAGAGGAATAAAAGGAATAATCCTTAGCAAGGGGTCCTGCACCCTCCAGGAATCATAGAAGTGGTAAAGTTTCATGAAGTCGTAGAGCACCTTGGAGTTGAGAGCATCTCTGGAATCTGGGCACATTCTCCCAGAGGCAGACCTGTGAAGGGAGGGGAGGTGTACTGAATTAAAGTCCCTGATTTTGGTGGCAATAGCAATGAGATGGCCTCATATGACAGACTTCTGGGTGTTCCATAATGTCGTTGTTGTAGTGGATGGGGAGGAGTTTAGCTAAGAAGGATCATGTCGATGTGGGAATAGGAGGAGTGGGTAGAGGAATAAAAGGAATAATCCTTAGCGAGGGGTCCTGCACCCCCCAGGAATCATAGAAGTGGTGAAGTTACATGAAGTCGTAGAACACCTTGGAGTTGAGAGCGTCTCTGGAATCTGGGCACATTCTCCCAGAGGCAGACCTGTGAAGGGAGGGGAGGTATACTGAATTAAAGTCACCAGCGACGTTGAGCTCCCCAGCTCGAACCTGGGAAAGGAGTGATCCCAGGCGGTGAAAAAAATTGGTTTGAACGTTTGACCGTGTTAGGGGCGTAAATCTGGGCACATTCTCCCAGAGGCAGACCTGTCAAGGGAGCGGAGGTGTACTGAATTAAAGTCCCCGGCAACGTTGAGCTCCCCAGTTCGAACCTGGGAAAGGATTGATTAGGGGCGTAAATGTTTGCTAGAGTACAATGGACATTATTGAGTGAGCCTATTAGAATTAAATATCGACCCCTCACATCGTGGTGGACTGCTTCCAAGTCAAAGGTAACATGTTTTGAGATAGGATAGCTACTCCCTGTTTCTTTTGGTGGGTGTTGCAGGCATGGAAAGTGAGTGAAGGCGTGGTAAAAAAAGGGTTTAAATGAATAAAAGCAATGTCTGCTCTGAGGTCACATAGGCTGGTGAAGAGTATGGTTCTTTTAAGGGATGAGTTAAGGCCCCTAATTTTATATAATGCTAACTGCAAGGTCATGTTGGAAAGAAGAGGTATGTTATTATCAATATGGTGTCTGGGAACAGAGCACCCGGAAGAGTGAATATTAGTCTCTAGGTAAGGGTGAGACATGGGTGGTGACCAAAGAGGAAGTAGAGGGGTAAGGGGGAAACTGACTTGGACAGAGCAATGAGCGACATCTCTGCCCTATGCACTGGCAGTAGGGGAGTAGGGATGCGTGGTACAGGCGCAAAGGGGGAAGCCAGCAGAGAGCTAAAAAGCTCTAGGGGGTTACGGGGCCCAGCCGAGTCCGGGCAGTGCACAAACATATTGAGAGCAAAGAGGCAGGGGAACAGCTCTTCAAAGGAGTGGAAGGGGAGGGGAAGGAAAGGGTGAGCCTACCAAAAGAGAAGGTGGAGGGTAGTAATGATGAGTAGAACTTATGAGGGGAGAGAGAGAAAAAAGGATAAAAGGTGTACATTTGTATGGGAGGTTACATTGTTACATTGGTCCCCAAGGCAAGATTAGTAACTTTAGCTGCAGGTTGGAAATGGGAATCAAAACACAAGAGAAGGGGAATCCAAAAATGTTTGTAGGAGGAACACTGAGTACCAAAACAAATTTAGGAGGAGAGGGAGTGGTAGACACTCTCTCTCTCTCTCTCTCTCTCTCTCTCTCTCTCTCTCTCTTCTCTCTCTCTCTCTCTGGTCACTTTTGAATGCTGGCGGTGCTTTCACTCTAGTGGTAGCATGAGACGGAGTCTACAATCCACACAAGTGGCTCAGGTAATGCAGCTCATCCAGGATAGCACATCAATGCGAGCTGTGGCAAGAAGGTTTGCTGTGTCTGTCAGCAAAGTGTCCAGAGCATGGAGGCACTACAAGAAGACAGACCAGTACATCAGGAGACGTGGAGAAGGCCGTAGGAGGGCCACAACCCAGCAGCAGGACCGCTACCTCCGCCTTTGTGCAAAGAGGAACAGGAGGAGCACTGCCAGAGCCCTGCAAAATGACCTCATGCAGGCCACAAATGTGCATGTGTCTGCTCAAACGGTCAGAAACAGACTCCATGAAGGTGGTATGAGGGCCCGACATCCACAGGTGGGGGTTGTGCTTACAGCCCAACACCGTGCAGGACGTTTGGCATTTG
>WWET01004715.1:70981-84539 GCA_011038615.1 Limnodynastes dumerilii | reverse complement strand
CACGAATTGCAAGAATAAGAACCCTGAATTGATTTATGTCATTGTTTTTGTCATTTTTGAATAATGACTTGACACAAGTTTATCTTTAAAGTTGCAAGTCCTATGCCAGCACATGGGGATATGAGACCCCAATGCTTCTTCATATACTGGGTTACTTGTCAAAACAGGCAAATGTTTGTTTAGAATTTTGACAATACTCGGAGCTTGTTTGCAATAAGTTCCTATAAACCGAACTTGTTTTTTAGAAGTAATTGAGGGTCTCGGAACAATTAACAGGTCTCTTGGGGTACTTAATGCATGTTGGTAGGCCTTTCGTAAAAGTCCAGGTTGATATTGACGTGCAATAAGGCGTTTCTGCAACAATTTAGCTTGAATTTTAAAATCTTGTGTTGACGAACAGTTTCTTCTTAGGCGAAGATATTCGCCCTTTGAGATATTGTTCCTTACTGCTGGAGGATGAAAACTGCTGTAATGTAAACTACTATTAATTGCAGTAGGCTTCCTAAATGATTTTGTTTGAATGTATAAATTCTCATCCCCAAAAATTGTCTAGGAAATCGATGTTTGAAAGACTTTTATTCATAGTTTATTTAAGATTCAATGTGTTCTTATTAAGAAATTCTACAAAATCAGTCAGAGCATGTTCACTACCCTGCCAAAGGAGCAGGATGTCGTCTATATAGCGCATCCAGACGAGTACGAGATACATGCTGCTCGCCTGGATCGCCAAAGACGACATACGATGGGGCACAAGAAGTGTTTTATCTCTGATATAATGTTTGGATAATATCAGATGTTACTATAATCAAGTGCATAGTCATAATAAGTTGCAACATAATGGGAATAAAATGTCTTATATATTCAAAGTAACTTGTGTTGAAAGAATACAAACCACAGATATTCGGTTGTTTACAATTTATTGCAACCATTCACATAGTTTTTGTCACATTCATTGAAGGTATCCATTTCAAATCTTTGCTTCCCTTTTTTGTATATAATAAAAAAAATCAATTGAAGATATTTATAAACAAAGTTAATATGTCTTTGTTTTTCTTTGTAACTCCACGTGATTTCAGGTGCCGCTTGATTACAATCCCGCAGTCCTCTTCTGATTGGTAGCTGTTGGGATAAATATACTTACATCACTCACCTGAATCACAGCCTCCTACGACGAAGCTCAAGCGAAACGCGCGCGTCGGACTTCTCTCCCGCCTCCTCGTGCACCGGAGGCGGCTGCCAATTGCAAGATAAAGGCTCCGTTTGATTGTACTCACGCTGCTTCTTCTGCCCGTACCTCCAGGGGAATCTGTAGGGATAACGTACTGCCTAGGAATAGGTGAAGTGTGGGCCGTGAGGCCGCTATGGGGGGTGTTTTTTTAGGGATAGTGTTAGCCTCCAATACGGGTTGCAGCAATTAATACAAGTATTTTTTCTTACCCATGTCTTGCATTATAGTTGTAACTGTTTGTTATATCCTTTTTTATATTTCGCCTATCAATGTTTTTATTGTGTTATTGTTACATTGTTACACTATTAAATAATATTTTGGTAATTTGATCAATTTTTGTTTGTTTATCTATAATATAAGCGTTACAATTGAAATATTTATGGACAAGTAGTGCCCTTCCTAATTGTTTTGATTGGAGTTGTCACCTCTATGTGACTACTCAATTGTTTATTGTGTACTGATGAAGCAAGAACATCAGAATCCCCGGATATTTCTAAAGGCCTTATGTCCTCACCAAGGACCAGATTCAGACATCCATAGCCGCTGCACCTGGAGCTCCGCTACAGTGACAGCGGAGATCCAAAGCCAGATCCCTGCTGTATCCTAAATCTCATGGGGAGCAAGAGAGTTATGATAGCAGGATCCTAACTTAATATGTTTGTACCATCTCTACATACAGCCCTTAATGTGTTATTAAAGGCTTGTCCCGTTCTGCCATTGGAATGTCTTCCATTGCAGAAAGCAACCATCTTGCCTAAGTCTGGATCTGATCCTTAGATATCAAATAAATGTCCCCCACTTCAACAAGGCCTACAGAGCTCTGTGACTAAGGAGTCCACAACCCTAGAGCTGTTATATGCTACTTACATTATTATACAATCAAGTAACAAAGTTCCAGATGATGTAATTTAATTTGGACATCTAATTTCATGTACTTGTCTTAGATAACTACAGCACCAAATGAGACAATATGCAACTACAACACCCTCAAGAGACAATATGCAAACCCATTGAGACTGCTTTAGTGCCAGTCTTTTACACTGTGCGCACTCTCCCTGATATCCTACACATCATATTTTTGCCTAACTGTGGCTGTTTCCTATAATGTATCTCACATATCTGCCATACCCCCCAGCCCAGAGAGTTTCTCTGTTACAGCCAGCTTCTCAAAATGATCCCATTGGTGTAATTCTCACTGCAAAGAATTAACTTGAATTTAACTTATAGCCACTCACCTGCTAACCTAATAAGCTTGATTGCTGATACTATTTACCATATAACCCAAACCTAGAATTTACCAGCCGATACACTGTGTTCACCCCTTTGTTATATGCCTGTGGAACTGCCTCCTCACTCGACAATAGGCCCTTGCAGTCTGTTGGATTAGTTTTACACCAGTTTTCTTGTTAACTAATAGTTTAATGGATGGCATTATCCTATTATAGCAAGCCACACCCAATTGTATTCTTATATCATGTACTCAAACAGGTTAACCTGTTGCTTATGTAAAAATTATTTTGAAATGGTACTTTTTTTTCATGTTCTTCCTTCCTTCTATATTAGAATCTAATAGAGGACACACTGGAGCATATGGGCTGGGTACTACCTGTCTCCAAAGAATCATAGCATTGTACACCTTTGCTTTGGCCAAGATTATGAGGTATAGAGCCATTAACAGCCTGTTATAAACTCTAATGGCACAGGGAAAGGATGTCAATTATCACCCCACATTTCTGTCTACACTCTGCATACAGAAAATACCCACATTTCAGCACTATGCACGCATGAGGTAAATGTGGATCAGGATTCTTGTGATCCAGGCTTCCGTGCCTGAAGCCTTTCCAACTGTGGGGCAGAAAAATCTGCCATTTGTACAGTGTGTACGCATGGTGGGATGTATGCTAAACATACAGTAAGGGGTTAAGCCGTTATGTATAATCCTTTATTTCTGGTAGGATCCAGGGTATGCAAGTCCTTAGATGCAAAAAGGAGTGGTTTTCCCTAGCACATAAGATTTTATTATCGCACAGTGATCCATGATAGTAAGTCTCCTGTCACTGCAGAAGTTGCTACGATTACACTAGCGGTGGACTGCTGGATCTGGCCCTACAAGGTCAACTTTTCTCCCATACTTTCAGGCTGATTTACATACAAAGTCTATGGCTCTAATAGATTGGCAGGATGAAAAAGTAATTTGCTTCAGATGATGCACATCTATGTACCCTTTACCTATATTTCTGGAAATTGACCACAGCATAAACGGTTACCCTCTTTAATCTAGTGTGAAAAGGGTACCCAAAATCCCTAACTTCCTGAGCTACTATTGACGGTTATACTGAGTAGGGTACTAGAGTGGACGCAATGGCCAGACTCGAAGCAATGGAGAGAACTGTAAAATAAAGAGATTCCTATGCCCCTACACATAATCCCGTGGTTTTTCTTCAATACCAAGTGTCTCGCACCAAGCTATACATCCTACACTTCCATGTTGGTTTCATATAAGATAATCATATTTCAAATAAGATATAAATCAGACATTTCAATATCATATTCACCCCTCAAACACAATCCAAATCCTTCCATTTCTTCCTTCTGTTTATCACCATGTTCTCTCATTGCTTGAACAGAAGCAGGGATTAACAGGGTGAATCAGCTGCAGGAGGAGAAAATTATGTTATCCTTACAAATGCTGCAATGAGAGCTTTTAACTGTCATTCAAGAGCACTGGCCTTTCCTACAGCTCAGACACTTTATAACTAAGTCTTTGGGCTCCACCTACTGACGCTCCTTGTGTACCTTGTCTGTCTGGTATATCATGATCATTGCTGCTGGAAATTTGATTCACACAGTTGATCCTGTGCACCTCTTTCCTGATATCCCTGCTGCCATGTGTACCTTTGCTCCTGGTCATCTCCTTGGCCCACCTTCTCAGCATCTGTGCTTTTGTCCAGAGGGCTGGAACCTGCAACTTGTCTGTAGCCAAGTCCACCCACACCAACAGGGGATCTGGTGAATACCTGGCTTCTGGTTAGACTGTACACCTCTGGTCTGCTGTCGGGTCTCTGTTCATCATCACACATGGATTGCACCTAGTCATTTATACTCTGCATGATCCAGCACTCAGGGCTGATTACTAAATGGATAATATTATTTCCTTGACTCCTTCAAGGCAGCATACATGATAGGGTTAATAATACTCTCTTGGAGCCAGGACTGGAAATCAAGAAGACACCTTGGAGTATAGAACCAGCATCTCCTTTGCCTCCGGTGTCTTCCCACTTAATACAGCTGAAAACATAACTTATCAAACATATTAATTTAACAGATCAAAAAATTATTCACAAATCATAACAACAGAAGGGAGGGAATATATATGTATGCTGCCTTGGGGGAGTCAAAGAAACAATATTATCAAGGTACTACTATACCATTTCCTCTTTCTCCTCCCTAAGGCAGTATAAGCAATAGGGTCATACCCAAGCAGTTTAAATGCACTGGGAGGGCTAATGTGAACTACAACAAGTTCTGCTCAATCACTTGCAAGTGTTTGAAACTAGCTCAGGCTCAGTGCAACAGTTCCAGAGTCCTAACGAAAAAAGTATTTTTAAACACCAGATCTTCCAATATATAGAATGCTGCTCCCCTTCAAATATACCTCTTCAAGTCCAGTTAGCAACAGATTCTAAAACAAGAAATAAAAAAGGGGGCGCTTCATGGTGCAACAACTTTTATTTCAACATAAAATCTTTTAAAAGCAGTAGATACAGAGGTGTACCATAAAGAATGGAATGAAAGCTAAATTGATTCAAACAAGTTTCAGTAATTACTGCTCCAGCGGGGTCAGCCAGCAAACAGCAAATACCTGGCATCCTAGAGAGATGGCCAGTGTGCTTTTCCCAATTAGATGGTTGCAATGACAGAGAGTAATGGAGGCTGGTAGGAAAGGCTTAGCCCCTTCCCTAAACGTTTTGTCAGATAGACTTCATCTGGGGGTATGTGGGTAACCAGATGCCACAGTTTATATAAATATGCTTCTTATTACACAAAGTATACAATAAAAAGAATACAAGAATTTTCTTTCTACTTTTTCCAAAACCGAACATTAACCAGTATTATTTAAAATTGATTTAGTATTATTTAAAATTTAAAATGTTTAGAAAAAAATCAGAATGCCTTAAATAGTGTCTCCCGTAATTTCAAAGTAGCTCATGCGGGTAATGCAGCTTGCGAACTGTGTAACAGGTCACCCACTAAAAATAAAATATAGAGCAAAAACCAATATAAGACTGTGTATATATTGGAAAGAACTAGCGCTATATGGGATTGAAATAAGAAATTGATGGATATTTATTTTATGTAATATGATTTGCATTATATTCATATTCTTATTTATCATCATGTTTTATGTTATTGTATTACATACACGTTATTGGCTCATAAGAACTGAGCTTCGAAGTTAGTTGCCAAGACTATGAGCAAAAGTCAGCTGTATCTAATTAAGCAGCTCTTTAAATAACAAGGGAGACTCTATATCACATACAAACATTTTCCAAAGAGTAGGAAAGAAGGGAGCAACTCTAAATGGTGCACACCCAAGAATAAAAAGAGAATAAAAAGAGATTGCACAGTGGTCCCAATTCAATGTGTAAGAATATAATATCCGACCGTGAGCATATGAGGAAATATATGAAAATCACAGAGGTATGAAGAACATGAAATATACTCAGCCGGCAGCATGCAGCAAGATAAGAGAGTGAGCCAAACTTGCAAAGGGGCGGCAAGCCGAGCCTATTGGTTCATGGGATTATCCACCAATATATAAGGATCGATCCTACGTCTTGGCTGCACACCTTCCCCCCTGAAGAAGCACAGCGAAACGCGCCTTTGTCGTCATTAGATTAGCGTAGGGCTTGCTTATATGCCCGTGAGCAGGTGAAGTACAGCCGTGAGGCTGTTAGTCTCTCTACTCAGGGATAGCCTCCGGATTGTTAGTTAAGGCTGCCGCCCCTTTGCAAGTTTGGCTCACTCTCTTATCTTGCTGCATGCTGCCGGCTGAGTATATTTCATGTTCTTCACTATATACCTCTGTGATTTTCATATATTTCCTCATATGCTCACGGTCGGATGTTATATTCTTACACATTGAATTGGGACCACTGTGCAATCTGTATATTTTGCTGGAAGGTGTCTTGTTATTAACCTTATGTCATTTTGTGTGATTTAATAAAATGTATTTTCATATGTTGCAGTAATTAGCTTGTAGAGGTCTATTTTTATTCTTGGGTGTGCACCATTTAGAGTTGCTCCCTTCTTTCCTACTCTTTGGAAAATGTTTGTATGAGATTACAATATTAGCAACCCATGTGTAGCACCCCTTACAGTATTTATTCCTATTACATATGTACATATACGGATATTTATATTCTATATCCACCAGTGCAGCCTATTCTATTTTTGCTGAGACTCTTTATCAAGGCTGAAAAAAGTTCCATGCCGGAACGAAATGCATTGCCTTGCACTTCATCCGGACTTCTTCTTATACCACTCACTCTTTTTGGAACTATTTGAACTGTGTTATCTTAAATTGTGTCCACTCAACATCGGGCATCCTACATTCTCACAATATTCATCTATCAGGTGGCCATCTGTGCTTATACCACCGACAGTGCACGCAGTCATCCAGCAGGTGATTCTGGACCTTCTGCTCCCAATGGAGGGCTGCTTCTAAATTTGCCTTGTGGAACTCTTCTATTGGGCACCTAACGTGGACCAGAGGGATAATATTATACATCACTATTATACTACAACAGTTTACATCAGGATTGCTCTATTAAGACATCCATTGTGAGCATTTTGGAACTTTGCCTTATGAGAGGATTATTCATGCAGTCAGAGTTTAATGCTATATTTTAGATGTGTTCAGGCAACTACATCATCTTATAGTTCATTTGTGATATTTTAATATATGATTTTATATGTTCTTATATCTCAACATTTATTATATTGTGGTTGATTAAAATTGATAATTTGTATAAATATCCATCACTGTTCTTATTTATTTTCAACCATTCTGTATTTTTTACATTTGTATATATTATTCCCTTGCAATAGTGCTGGTTCTCTCCAATATATACACAGTCTTATATTGGTTTTTGCTCTATATAAATTAATCTTAGCAACTTCCATTTTGTGTATGGGGGCTTGTCTGGGAGCAGCAGCTGAGTAGGAGTGTTGTTTCACAGTAGCCATTTCGGAGGCTTTAAGGGGTGCTCTCAATTGAAAAACATATATATATTATACACACATATACACACATATACACACATATACACACATATACACACATATACACACATATACACACATATACACACATATACACACATATACACACATATACACACATATACACACATATACACACATATACACACATATACACACATATACACACATATACACACATATACACACATATACACACATATACACACATATACACACATATACACACATATACACACATATACACACATATACACACATATACACACATATACACACATATACACACATATACACACATATACACACATATACACACATATACACACATATACACACATATATACACATATATATACACATATATACACATATATACATATATATACATGTGTGTGTGTGTTTCTGTTGCTACCAGATTACCCTTGCCTTTCATGCACCTGTTTGCACTAACCTATAAATTGATCTTAGCAACCTTCATTTTGTATGTAAGCTTGCAAATTATTCTTGTAATGCTTAGCAAGTGTGTGAGGTGAAGACCACCCTGCGGCTTTGCATAGCTCCAGCTTTGAAGCGGGTTCTTATTCAGCCAGGAAATAAATATTGCTCTGGTGGAATAGGCTCTAAGATTAGCTGGGGGATCTAGATTACTATTCTTGTAAACCTGAGAAATACAAGACTTTATCCATCTCGCAACTGAGGACTTGGATGCTGGACAACCCTTGATTCTCCACTCCATAAGAACAAACAGTTGCTTTGTAGTTCTAAAGTCTTTAGTTTTCTGTAAATATTTTTTTTATAACTTTATTTATCAAATTGCACACATTGCACAATAATTAAAAAATAAATGATGTGAGAATAAAAGTACTTGACAAATGAGTACTGAATGGTTGAACAGTGGTTTATATAGTCTTACAGAGAATTGATATGTCAGAACATATTTGTCAAAAGATATATACAACTTGGGCTGGATCCAGGCAACATTTAAAGAACGGAGTACCTCATCACTGTGACAACCCCACTGTAGATGATCTATGATCTATTACCTCTTGTAAAAAGGTATAGTGTTGGGAGATAGCTTTCTTGTTTGGAGGCTCCTTTATTAAGTATTTTTTGAGGGGACTATCCCAGTCTGCATCTGAAAAGTGAGTTAATACCTGTTGAATATAATGGTGTGCCTACAAAAAAGGTGATTGGGGTGCTGAGTATTGTTTCGCAGTTCTCTGAGGCCTCCTGGAAACTCAGTGGTCTCTTGGCCATTTTATCAAGTAATGCATGAACATTTGCCACACCCCCCCTACTCTCCAAAAATTAAGAAGGGTAGGATGCCATGCCATGAGTTATGAATGAAGGGAAATGTGTATGGTATATTGTGAATTTAACCCAAAATTATGTTGCAACAAATGACAGGCCATACGTGTAGTCCCCAGTAATGAGTTATTTTTAGCTATCAGGGTGATCTCCTGGCTTTGCCCATACAAGAAAAGTACCGTTCTACCCTGATATTGACATATCTCTTGCCCACTTAACCAGTCCTTAATATACCACATCTGAGCTGGGAAATTTAACCCCCCCCCCCATTTCATTTTGACTGTTGGAATCGTGGGCGTCTACCAGCCCATATAAAAAAGTGAAATAGTGATTGTCTTTTTTTAGTAATGAGAAGTGGTAGTGACTGAATCAGTTATCACTGTATAGTAAGTGTGGAAATGTTACCATCTTGATTAGATTAATCCGCCATATGTATGAAAGGTGGAGACGCTACCAATTTTTCAAATCCCTTTCAATATCTATAATAGCTGGCCTAATATTTACCTCGTAAAAGGTGCGATGGGTTTTTTGAATGCCCAAATATTTGATTTGACCTTTAGCCCATTGTATCTGCATCCACGTTCCCCACGAAGGAACATGGTCCAGAGGTACAAGATAAAGAACAGTTGATTCCTCCTTATTAATGGTAAAGCCTGATATCTTTCCAAATGTGTCTAATTTGTCCAATATAAGGCTGGGGGAAGGCTTCTGGATTACCAACATACAGCAGAACATCATCAGCAAAGGCTGTGATTTTAATTATTACCTATTTTAATGGCTCAAAAATCCTACTATTTTTGCAGTACTCGCAGCCAAAGATCAATTGCAAGGTTAAACAGAAGGGGTAATATTGGGCACCCTTGTCTAGTACCTTACACTATCTGGACCTAACACTCCTACACCCATTAACCAATAACGAGGTAGTTGGATTAGAATAAAAGGTAGCCACCAGGTTACAGAAGTCTTGACCAAAGCCCTCATCTGCAGGATCTTGAATAAATGAGGCCACAAGACAGAGTCGAACACCTTATTGGTATCCAAACCTAATATGAGTCCTTTGGAGTGGGAGCGGTGACAATAGGCCAATGTAGCTGTGATAGCTGTTCTAATACCCCTAAAGAAGTGCCTGCCAGTGACAAATCCCAGCTGATGACTAGTTAAAATCGAAGGCAATCTCATAGCCATGATCTTTGCCAGGATCTTAAATTTCGTGTTTAAAAGAGATATTGGACATTATGATTTTACCTTCTGGGAGTCTCTATCAGGCTTAGAAAAAAGGCTTAGAAAAGAGGATGGTAAATGCTTCGGTAAACGAACCATCAGCTAGGCCCTGGCAATGGATAACCTTGAAAAGCTCTTCCAGCGTTGCTACTACATTATGATTAAGGATTTTATAATAATTAGCCATCTGGACCCAGGGTCTTCCCTAGTCGTAAGCTTTTGATAGCATCAGCTGTGATATCCCTATCCAGTACCACTTGTTATTCTGGGGACAATCTAGGCAATTTAGTTACCTCTACGAAATTGGATTCATCCACTGTATTTACACGTTGTGCCAAATATAGTTTGGAGTAATATGTATGAATTTGATTCAAAATATCCTTAGCTTTAGTATGCAGTATCTATTATTCCTGCAACAGTTTCTCTCTAATTTCGGACGCGACAAAGCCGCCAAGAGCTTCCCTGGCTCATTTCCCCGTTGATGGTATTTTTGGTGAACAAAGTCATGGCCACGAGATGCTTGGACATTTAGAAATTGGTCAGATATATTTTTTGCCTGTTTGTATACTATAAAGATTTCATCTGTTGGATTTTCAACGAAAACCTTAAAATTCTCCAACCTCTCCCTACGCATTGCCTCCTCTCGATTTTAGCTTCTTTATTTTGATTAGATACAGAACTTAGAATATGGCCCCTCATTGCCGCTCTGGAGGTGGCCCAGAAAAAGACAGGGTCTTCCCAGTGCTTCAAATTGTCATTAAAAAATTCTCCCCAATGTGCACTGAGATATGCCTGGAATTCCGCCAACTCTGTCAGGTAGTCCAGAAAACACCAAATGCGTGTGAATTTCTGGGGCACTGGGAAAGCTAGCTCCACGAAGACGGGGCATGATCCAAGACTATCATATCATGCAGGCCTGTTGATGTAACATTAGTAATCAAATTAACCGCAACCAGAAGGTAGTCTATCCGTGAAAGACTATGGTGTACCGATGAGCAAGATGTATATGTTTTCTCGGTCGGGTTTAAGAGTCTCCAAGGGTCCATGAGTTCATGAGTTAATAATGCGCTAGTTGAAATGCCTGTAAATGCTTCAACTGGTAATCATTTCTAGCTTGGGGTAGTTTATCTATTTCTGGTTCGAGTACTATATTCAAATCACCCCCAACAATTAGTGCTGCGTTGCTCCTTTGCTGAAATGTCTGTGTAAGATTCTGGAAGAATATTTGTCCTGTCGTGTTGAACACATAAATATTGACAAGGGTTTAGTGCACCTGTGATATTTCTATGTCTAAAATAAGATATCTTCTTTTGTGATCTACTACGCATTCCCCAAGCCTATATGGCAAGTTTTTATTGAGCAGTATTGCCACCCCTCTAGATTTATTTCAAAAAGGGGCATAAATGCAATCTTCCACCCATGGCGCCTTAAGAGTATGAGCCTCATTATCTCTCCAGTGGGTCTCCTGGAGAATCACCACATCTGGACGGTGCTTCTTCAAATGTGTTGTTACCCATTTTCATTTAACTGGCGAGTTTAGGCCTCCCACATTCCAGGAGACCACCCTAAAGCCTGTGTTTGTGACTGATGAGTGAATGGGTTGTATAGAAAACAGTGGCATGGTCATCCTACCTCAATCAGGCAGTGGCTTAAGCAGATTAATAGCCATTGTTGTGGGGCATCACCCTCCCTTGGGTTTTCTGCAGTAGAAATGCGCCTCTGACTCGAAATGTCAGAACCAAAAGAGTTCTCTCCAACACCTGTGTACATAGAATTTGCATGAAAACAGTAAACAACGTGTGTAATACTTCATTTTTCACATTTTTCCTTAACCTGTAACATCTGGGACAAGCACCCCCTTAATAATGGGGCACCTGTCTGAAATAATAACGGAAACAGGCTGCATCTAAACATTAGCATAACAATTCTAAACAGTCAAAGCACTTATATCGAGATAGTGAGAAAGAGTGAGAGAAGAATCCAGACCATCCAGCAATCCCCCCACCCCATAATAGACAACAATCTAATCCCCTGTTAACCAACAGTTAATCTTTCTCTGGAAAAGAAGAAAATCTCTTAAAGATTCGGATTCTCTAGTCTCATTACGAGGTGAGCCGCTAAGTACCTTTTGGCCTCGGTAGGATCAGTAAAGAACAAACTTACTCATTATCTATTAGGCAAAGTTTAGCAGGATACAGGAAGGAAAAATGTTTATTCTGCTTGAAAAGTTCAGAGAATTCTCTATGCTTTTTAGACACTACCACTGAGAAGTCTTGAAAAATTAAGATTTTGTACCCCTCTACCATTAGTTGCGGAATATTGCAATATGCTGTTAAATATGCTTCTTTAGCCCTAAAGTAAAGGAACTTTGCAATTACTAGACGAGATTTATTTCCTTCCCCTGCCTTTCCATACCCAGACGGTGGGCTCTCTCAATTTGTGGGTCATTTAAAGTAATAGGAAGATCCATGCCCTGAGAAATTGCTTTGCTAAGATAATCCATACATTTCTCTCCTTTAATTTCCACTGGTATACCTACAAAACAGAGGTTATTCCTCCTATGTCTACTTTCTAGATTGTCAACTTTTTCTGTTAACATAGTGATAGTTCTAACCTGAAAATCTATTGTGGCCTGCATGTTTTCAAGTTGGTCTTCTGAATCACTAGTACGTTGCTCCAAAGTAGTAATTCTATTTGTGTTAGCTTTAATTCTAGAGATTGAGACTTCAAACAGGGTCTGCATGTGTTCAATTTTTTTCTCTAGGAGCAGCATCCGGAATTTAGATAACTCCTGAGCCATAGCTGCCATTCCAACTGGGGTCAAAGGCATTGTCTCTGGACCAGCCATCTAAGGCGATAGGGACCCTTCAGTATTCTCTCTAGAGGAAGATGGCGGTGCAGATTTGGATCCGGCCTGTTTGTTCTGGAGCTCACATTCGGGTGTGGGTTTTCTCCAGCATATTTTTGTCCAGGTATTTATCCATACCCTTGGGCTTAGAGTAAACCCTTGATCAGGTTTTCATTTTTAATTTTTATTATTATGTTTTTTTATTTTTTTTTTTATTATATTTTTTTTTAAATTTTTATTTATCTACTTATGTTGGTGTTCAGTATACCAAAGTGATAGTATAGTTTTCTATTAGCTCTTATAAGCTAATTAAATGGAGTGTGCCTCTTATGGGTATGCAGTCACATAACATCATAAATATAACAATTCCTTCTTTACTCGTTTAATTTATTACTTACAACTAAGGTACTATGGTTGTAAGTCAGATTGCTTTGGAACACAATAAATTGCCACACAGTTGTAAGCGTCCTCTGGCACTTTGCAATTACTTCACTGACAGGCTGTGTGTGAAGGCTATGAGTCATCCCCTGCAGAGAGACACAGGAAGTCTCCAGCTCTGCAACACAATGAGTCATCCACACTGTCACAGAGACTTCCCCTCACTGCGTGTCATGTGACCTCCTGGCTGCTGGCTGAAGAAACCTGAGATTTTCGGAACTTTTAAG
>WWET01004715.1:50460-63105 GCA_011038615.1 Limnodynastes dumerilii | reverse complement strand
TCAGAAAAATCACTGAGAACCGCTCTAGGCCTTTTAAATTCAAAGTGTTTTAAATCATGTTTGGTAACATATGTCTTCGCCAAAGATTAGACATAATTAGACATCTGAGGAGATGGTTGTTGCTGTTCAGAAGCCATGTAACGAATTGTCACACAGGATACACTTGTTCAAACAGGTTTTTTAAGCGTCCCCATAGATACAGACTTGCTGGTCTCATACCCAAAACATAAACATGACTACTAACTAACTAAAGAAACATTAAAATAAATAAATGAGTAAATAATGCTAATAGAGAAAGAAAAGAGCTCACCCAGACCTTGATGCTTGGGACCGCTTTTCCTCCATAATTAAGTGGTGTGTTTAGCTGGAAAGGTAAGTCTGACCACCAGAATAGCTCCAAAAACTCTTCTTTAAACGTCCATCCTTTCTGATGACGTCTGTACTGCCCACCTTGAAAATGGATTGACCTGGGCTACAACAAGATGGCTGCCGCTATTATCTTATACAAACAGAATACAGAATACTGCATGAGGAAAGCTAGAGGCTAGTCTCCCACCCAAGACAGTGCTGCACCACCGACAGAACTGCTGACTGCTGCGACATAGACACAGGGCAGGGAGCATGCATGCAGGTAAGAAACAAACACTACACATGTCCTCTCCTGACTCCAGCACAGGAAAAAGGGGATGCGAGTTATATGTGCCCAGGTGTCTTCTTGATTCTTGTTTGAATTCAGTCTTGTGTATTGTTCTTTGAATTCATGGTTACCGTCCTCTTAGACCTTGCTTTTCTGGTTATCTTGCCATTGTTCCCTTGTGACTTAAGCTTATCCTGTTGTGCTTACTTTTTTGTCTCTTGCACTGCTTTGTACTTGTGTTTGTTTATCTCCACCTGTTTCTGTTATGTTGTGATATTTTTATCGTTGTTATTTGTTTTGTGTCTGTTATACCATCTTTGCATCCATGTAATACATTTTTTTTCTTCTTCACCTAATTTGGAATGTGGTACCCCTGGGGGTTGCAGGGAGTGGGTAGCACATTCTGACTGGTGATAATGATATTGCAATCACACCTTTGTGGAACTATGCAGACAGCATAGGTCTTGTGCTCAGAGTTGAGTACATGGTGGCGTGATAGATGTTGCTAGGCAATAGTCAGCTGGTGAAGGCACGTTGTGTAACGCGAGGGTGGATTTCTGGAAGGATCTATGAAAAGTGTGATGCGTAAGAAAAGGGGGTTAAGAGTCAGTTGGTGACACCGGAGCTGTTACAGAGAGCAGAAGTGACAGAGCTGGTAGAGAGAGTTGGTGGCTTAGTGAGCAAAAGCGACGGTGGTGAATTAATGGAGAGTGTAAGCGAAGTCAGTGCAGCAGAGTGATGGTGGTGAAGGGTCAGTAGTACAGCAGAGAAGCGGTTGTGAAGTGACAGAGATTGTCAGCAAAGTCAGTGCAGCAGGGTGGCGAAGGTGAAGGGACGGCGGTGCAGCAGAGTGACGGTGGTGAAGTGACGGTGGTGAAGTGACAGTGGTGAAATAATGGGGAGAGAGTCAGCGGAGTCAGTACAGGGGAGTGTTGGTAACTAGGCAGAGGAGAGTGTCAACAGAGGAGGTTAAGCGGGGGAGAGTGAAAAAAAGAGTGAGCTAAGAGAAGTGACGCAGCAGAAACCTATTTGCTTAATTATAACTTTTCATAACCAAAGTGAAAGTGAACTTTCTCATTTTCTTAACACTAATTGCAGCTACACAGACTGCTGTTTGGGCACGGGTTTTGTTGTACCCTATATAGTAATTTTCTTAAATTTGCTTTGTATGCTTTCCCTAATTGAAATTCTGATTGTTGCATGTAATATTGTATTGCTTTTGTGATTTATGTTTAAAATATTGTAAAAATTATAATTGTAACATTGTAGTTAAGCAGAGAGTAACAATTGTAACTTTTATATATTATTGACTCAGAGTAGTAAAGAATTGAATTTTATTACTAGAAATTGTAGTATTCTGCTGGTCAGATGTAAAAGTTTGATGTTCTATTTATTCAACTTTTATTCTCTGTTTGTGAATAAGAACAAAGTAATTTATAAAGTACTATTTCATTCCGTTAACCAGAATAAGTTTTCTGAGAATCTTTAAAATTTAAAAAATATTTATTAAAATAAACTTTCTGCTAAAAGAAGACTGGTGTGAAGTTATTTAGGGTTTTCTTCCATTGGCTCACCTCTCTCACGCCATCTATAGGAAAATATCTGTAACATCATTCGAGTTACCTCGAACCTTTACCCAATAACAAAGGGCGGATATCACAGGAGTGCATCACACTCAGGGAGTCTATTATAGGGAAGGTTAAGGTTAGGTTGCAGGAAGGGGACAGTTAGGGTTAGGATGAAGTATACTTACCTATAACAGAGCTTTCGTAGAGACAGCAGTAACAGAAGTGACACTGTCTCACTATAAACTACCGAAAAATGTTGGCAGTTGGTATTACTGCAAAATGATCTGTCGAACAGATCTGTTGCAGCAGAAAACTACATCCTTGTAACAAGCTAAAATAGCAACTGTTTTAGTTAGGTAAAAGAAGTCTGAGTTATGTATGTATTCTTCTGCTGGTCAGTCGCACTAGAGACACTGCATAGCAGCTGCAAACCTATTCTTTACAAGAGGAGATGTAATATAGCCTGCTTGACATCTATTCTCTTATAAAGTTTGCATGGTTTTTTTCTATCTTTTTATTGCTTACAGTGTCGCTCACTTGGGCACAAGTACAATTTTTTTTTTTCTTAAGTTGACCAGACAGACATCTGAGAATCATGTGGCTGTGCACAATATACAATTACCAAGCAGATTACTAAACTATTGGGTGCTCTGCTTCTTAACTGTATAGTGTGTACCCAGTTTTACTGTAGTCTAGGTAAGCTATGTACACAGCAATACTTGATCTACTACATTATTGACCCTGTCAAAAAACTTAATAAGTTTGGCATGATCTCCCCATAGTGAATTCATGTTGTTTGGGATCCTAAGTTGCTAGTTTCCCTACTACTGATAGTCTGGTCTTCTGGAATTACTCCTGTTACTAGTGACTGGTGGAATAATTCAATGATTTTAGCAGCACACCTTTAAGCTCTTTTAGTATCCTAGGCTGTATCCCATCATGCTCCTTTGATTTTCCCACATTCAGCTTTGAGAGTTATGTTAACACCTGCTATTTAGTGAAAGTACTGTACTTGTAATTACTGCCTTTGTATCTCTCTTCCTTTCCTTTCTTCTCTCTCTTCCTTTTATGAATAAAAAATATTTGGTTAACATGATTTCTGTTTTAATCTTACTATACCTACTTAGCGGGTCATTTTCTCTCAACTTGGGTCTTTGCAACTGTGAGAGCCTTCTTACTACTGGACGTATTGCATATACATCCAGAGTTTATATTTGAGACTGCGCATGCGTAGTATCTTTTTTTTGTTACGTAGATTCCGTATATGCAGATTTTATGTAGGCTGACTTTATGTAGTAGTTCTAATTTATCCCTTTCCAATACTGTATGCTTTTGTTCCAATTTTTCCCATTGTAATTGTAAATAATGTGCAGCAGGTTATGTGAACATACATGTGTGTTTACCTTGGAACAATACCTTTACAAAGATTTACAGAATGTTTCTCACTGTATTCTGCTTTGCAGCGTATAGTACATGCGTACAGTTCACCATTCATATATTTAAAATGCTTTGTTTTCTATCCATCCAGATATGGCTGACCAAAAAGATTTTCTCTGTGAATTTATTGAGGCCTACCATGGCTACCCATGTTTGTGGCAGAGCAAGAGCGCTGACTACCACAATAGGCAGAAAAGGGCAGCTGCAATAAAAGTGTTGGTGGATTTGTCCAAGCCACACTATCCACATGGCGATTCTGCTTTTGTAAAGCAGAAAATTGATTATCTGCGCACGGTCTATAAAAAAGTGCTAAACAAGATCAAGAACTCCAAAAGGTCTATACTTCTCAGTTTCACATTGGAAATGGAGACTGCATCACCATCATTCTCCAGTCTGGATGCATCACCAGACACCAATGTGGAACCTCTGGATAAAAGTGGCATGGTGAGTAGTACATACAGTCTATAAAACACACACACTCCTTTGCCAATTGTGAAATTTTTATTGTACATTTTACACATCATCAATAGTCAGCTAAATTTGTATTTACTGTAGCATGTCATTTTGCCATGCTACTGTCCCATCACCATTAAAATAGCGAACATACAAGTCACGGGTTGTCTTCGCTATGGTGTTGGCTTTTCTATTAGAAGAATGCTGCAATGGTGTTCACTGGTCACTCTCCTCACAGTGTGTCTGTACCATCTTGGGGCGTAGCATGTTTTGTGTTTTTCCTGTGCAACAAGTTATGTAAGACACAGGTTGCAAGCACAACAAAACAGATTCCTATGTTGCATGTTAATGTTGGTATAGTAAACTCTAAATTTATTGCTCATGATTCCAAAAGCATTCTCCACAACACGCCTTGCACGAGACATCCGATAGTTAAAAATTCTGGTTTCTGCTGTCAAAGCTCTCTTTGGGAAAGGACGCAGAATGTGTGGATGAAGGCCAAACGCCTCATCTGCAGCAAAAACAAAATGAAGGCCGTATTTGCACTCTCTTTTGGTAGGTTTAGTTTTCCATCTTTCATATGATCCATGAAGGTTGTTTGTTCTAGTGCACCCCATCTGAGATGCTTCCATTTTTGCCCACATCCACATATAAAAACTCATAATTAGCATCCACAATTGCCATTAATACAATGCTAAAAAATCCTTTGTAATTGTAGTTGTACGAACCACTGTTTGCAGGTGGCATGATTCGCACATGCTTGCCGTCAATTGCTTCTCCACAATTCGGAAAATTCCATTTCCGTTCAAAGTCTTTTGCAACTTTCTGCCAGTCCACGGCATTTTGGGGCAACTGCAATGAATAACAAAAACATTATTAATCTTCACGTGTTATGTTATTGTTCATATATTGATATACATTCTATCCTTATATTTTCAGCCCTCCATTTTCTCGGAAGGAAATGCCTCCACATCACAAGCTGTGGAGGAAACAAGCTGGTCCCAACCTAGCACACCTCAGCCTTCTGCAAGGGATGTCTGTTCAGCAAGGGGGAGGAAAAGGCCTTGACCACCCGCCGAGCACCAGGACACTGCAACAGACCATGTACTGGAGACGGCGGAGAAATATTTCTCTCAAAATCCAACAGACCACTTCTATGACCTCGGGGTGGTGTATGCAAACAAATTAAGGCTATTGGATCCACGATATGTAGAGGAGGCGGACAGACTTATCAGTGAGGTACTGTACAGGCAAAAAGGAGTGAAATAAGTTGCTACACTTACCTGGCCAACCTCACAACCGGTAATCAGTTCACCCACCAGCATCCTCATGGTGCACCAATAGCCACAGCTCCCTACCAGCCACCACCAATGGGTCAGAGGCAGCAGTATAGGCCGTTGGCAAGTTCAACTCCTAGACCCCAACCACAACCCTCCATGGACTACAATGTACACCCCCCTGCAGACTACTCCAACAATCCAGATTCCTTCCATTATGAACAATTAGAAGCATATCATTTTATTTATTTTGTTATAACATAAAAACTATATTCTTTGCGTTTCGGCAGGGACCCACTATCCCCAAAATAATATACATGTAAACAAGATGCAGGCAAAAACATATCACATACCTTCAAATATTCCCCTTTTAGGCAATTATACAATGCCTCGCACGTCTCTGGAACCAATCTCCCCAAAGATTGAGCTAAAATTGTGCAGCTAAACTTTAGATCCATTTAAATGACCTCCTAGTGGCCAAAAAACGCAGGGTTTCTACGAGGCGTTGCTCAGGTATGATGGCAACCCGCATCTTTGTGTCCTGTCTTTTAACGCATGGAGTAACGATATCCAGCAAATACAGGAAGGTGTCATCATCCATACGGAGATAGTTTCAGAAATCATCTGGATTATTCTCCCGAATTTCATGTACAAGTGTCATATGAGAGAACGATTGTCTCCTTTTCAGCCATTCCCTCATCCAATAACGATGCTGCCGCATTCTTTGTTTTCTCTCCTTCTCCCACAACAAGGTCACAAGAGTCCACAAGTAAAAGCACGGTCCTCCATCTCAGTTATGACTGTAATGCATATGAATATGCATGTACAGGACGTTTATTGCTAATACTTCCTGGGGAAAAAAAAGGTCGGACGCATGGCGCTCTTTATGGAAATACAGTATTAGAAATCGGAAGAAAAGTCAAATTTATCTTACAGTGTATGGGAAAAAGCTAAAATTAAATACATTTTCGGACAATTATCGTTTAAAATTAGTGCAGTGTATGGTACAGATATCGTTCGATTATCCTAGAATCACTCTAGTGGATGGCCAGCTTTAGTGTTTTTTTTTTTGCTTTGCTAGATACAACCTTCCTTATTTTTCTGAGGTTGCTGATATGTTCTATGGTTTTTTTTATATAACTGTTATTTTTTTTTTTTTTTCATTGTCCCAATGTTCCTGCATTTCTTTCAGGTGCCTCCACTCTGTCAAGGAATGACTTACACATTTCCTAATTTCTAGAAAATCAGCCTTCCTAAAATCTAACATTTTGTTTGTGGTACCAGTTTCTGCCTGTCTTTATACTAAACCATGATGTCTGGATCCTAAGTTCTCCCCCACACATACTTCTGAGATTCTGTCACCAAATCTAAGATTGCATATTTGCATGTGGGCTCTTTCACCTACTGCTTGAGGGATGTTCGTTGTAATTAATTTAAAAGGTTCCAACTCTGCAGAACACTCACCCCAGTTAACATCAGGTAGATTAAAGTCTCCCATGATTATAACCTCCCATATTAATGCCATTTATGGTATAATATGGCATTGTATAGTTCCTCATCTTCTCATGGAGGTCTGTATATCACCCTAGTAGAATAACCTACTAGCTTCTGTTATTTCTCCAGTAATTCTTATTAATGTATTATCTTCCTTAACGCATATCAATACTAGCTTTACAAATTTTCCTACTCCTTTTTAAATAAACTTTATTAAGATAAGTCCCAGGCATGTTTTTTTTCTATTGTACCATGATTTAGTGAATATCTCCTACTGGGGAAGCAGTTGCCTCTGCCTCCCTCTTCTAATTTAAATGGGTCCACAGAAGTTTCCAAGCTGCTTTCTGACAATTTCAATTCCAATTAAAGATAGGTGCAGGCTTAACTACATTTACTACAGTTAATATACTAAATCTAGTTGCAATACTTATGTATTCTTGTTTATATTCCCATCTGTTGTTATTCTCACATATATTATGTATGTATTAGTCTCACTTTTACCATAACAATAGCTTTTATTGAAGGTGGAAAAAATGATTATGCTTACCATATGCATATTTATATTCTTACCATATGCACATGGGCGTAGCTATAGCTTTTTCATGGGATGGGGGGGTTTTGGTTGGCAAAAAATAAAACTAAATACCTACCTACCTAGGTAGGTACTAAGGTACCTAATTGAAATCACTTACCAGTTTCAGTTTTCCTTTTAGCGGCCACCACAGGCTTAAAAAAATCACTGATTCGTTTAATTTTTTCATGTACATCAGTCACTGGTACCTACACTTTATGCACGATGCACCACACTGCTTTAGCTTTGAATCAATACTAACAATCTTAGAATAATAACGCAAAGAAGGTACAATCCGTGGCACAAAGGTTGAACAAAAATGGCGGTAGTCCGCGCAGGTTCATTGTAGAACGCTATACTTACACGTGGCCCCTCTCGCGTCGCACCTCATACCGCATTCGCTTGAGACCCGAAAATTTGTCACTGTGCATTCAAGGCCATTGTTCAACTTATATGACGCGATCTTTATGTCTCTAACAACGCACCATCCCAAGCGTAAGCTATAAATTGGCTATGTGTGCGCTGTTTACTTGCCGCGTCACCCACGCCGCCTGCTGTCTGGCCTGTTTCAGTGACACCTTTCATTGTGCCAACCGATCTTTTGAGTACCTACTATGGAAATCCCATTCTATATAGTGCAAATTTTATTTTTGATGGAAACACCATTCTTTCTAGTGTAAATTTCATTTTCTATGGGGGGGGTTTGAACCCCCAACCCCCCCCCCTTAGTTACGCCCATGCATATGCATATTATTCATAGATATATATATATATATATCTTACCTGTAAATTTTGAACAGATAATTCATCAGCATTAGCTTTAGCCCTTGTAAGTTGCTCTTGTAGAGATTCCAGTTGCTGGCTAAGAACTAGCAGTATCTCTTGACAATCTGCAAAGCTGTCCTGTTGTAAAATAAGTATCTAGTGAAGCAGGTAGCTACTGCAATAAGGGAAGGAAAAGAAATAGAAGGAAAATGAAGGAAAAGAAAAAAGATAGAAGACAGAAAAAGGAGACATTGAGGGAAACAGCATGAGGAAGAAGAAATAAGAAGAAAAAAAGAAAAGGAGGAAGAAGAATCCTCAGTATTATTTATCATCATATTATATGAATTTCTTGAATTTGCAACTATCTTTCAAGGGTTTAAATTGCAAATCAGTGATTTGTGAAAATAATACCAGTCAGGCTTAAAATGAATATTTTATTATTTTGCAAAACTATCTTCCTTAATAAAATTTATATAATTGGTAAATGTTAAATGCTAGATTGTGTAGCATAGTTTATGTTCATACTGCAAATGTGGTTATTTATAAAACCTAAGGTTGAGATGCTATAACCAGCAAGGCATAGCACTTATGCATGCCTAATAATATTGCCTAACTAGTAAGCACATAGCCACAGCTGAACTTATCTTGAGAATAAGGTGAAGTAATTTTATTTAAAGAAAAAGGAGTTTGTGTAGGTTCCCAAAGGAGTAAAAGTTATTTTTGAAGTCCCTATTGGTACTTCAAACAAAATGGTATTATTAGTCCTTTGTGGATAAACAGGGTTCTGAAAACTTGGTACATACACATGTACAATTTGGAACACTGTGTCTCAACATTTGACAAGTATGTATAGGTAATCAAACTATTAAAACAAGTAAATACTGGCACACAGGGAGACATAGAATTCCACACATAGTTGGGAATCAGCACAAGGGTAGCTACTGTCACCAAATACAGTATCTGGTGGCCAAGATGTGTGTCCAAATAAGGTGCTACCTTGTGCAATTGTGGATTCACGTGTTGTGATACTGAATAGGACACTCTTAACAAAGTGTGAGCACTTCATTTGAAAGTTTCAATTCTAGTTATATTCTAATAAATATTTATGTATCTGTTAACTACTTCTCTGTCTTGCCAGGACCTCTGAATTAGGTGTAAACATTCTTCTGTTAGTTATCTACTCTTACAGTGCATCTAGAAATTATTTACAGTGCCTAATTTTTTCCACATTTTGTTATGTTACAGCCTTATTCCAAAAATTGAATAAATTAATTTTCCCCTCAAAATTGTACACACAATACCCCATAATGACAAAGTGAAATATTTTTTGGGAAGATTTTAGCAAATTTATTAAAAATAAAAAAATAAGAAATCACATGTACATAAGTATTCACAGGCTTTCCATGAAGCTCAAAATTGAGCTCAGGAGCATCCTGTTTCCACTGATCATCCTTGAGATGTTCCTACAGGTTAATTGGAGTCCACCTGTGGTAAGTTCTGTTGATTGGATATGATTTGGAAAGACACACACCTGTCTATATAAGGTCCCACACTTGACAGTGCATGTCAGAGCACAAACCAAGCATGAAGTCAAAGGAATTGTCTGTAGACCTCCAGGACAGGATTGTCTTGAGGCACAAATCTGGGAAAGGGTACAGAAAAATATCTGCTGCTTTGAAGGTGCCAATGAGCATAGTGGCCACCATCATCAATAAATCTAAGAAATTCAGAACCACCAGGACTCTTCCTAGAGCTGGCCCGGCCGTCTAAACTGAGCAATCGAGGGAGAAGGGCCCTAGTCAGGGAGGTGATCAAGAACCCGATGGTCACTCTGTCAAAGCTACAGCATTCCTCTGTGAAGAGAGAAGAACCTTCCTTAAGGACAACCATCTCTGCAGCAATCAACCAATCAGGCATGTATGGTAGAGTGGCCAGATGGAAGCCACTCCTTAGTAAAAAAGCACATGGCAGCCCACCTGGAGTTTGCCAAAATGCACCTGAAGGACACTCAGACCATGAGAAACAAAATTCTCTGGTCTGATGAGACAAAGATTGAACTCTTTGGTATGAATGCCAGGCGTTATGTTTGGAGGAAACCAGGCACCGCTCATCACCAGGCCAACACCATCCCTACAGTGAAGCATGGTGGTGGCAGCATCATGCTGTGGGGATGTTTTTCAGCGGCAGGAACTGGGAGACTAGTCAGGATAGAGGGAAAGATGAATGCAGCAATGTACAGAGACATCCAGAGCGCTCTTGACCTAAGACTGGGGCAGCGGTTCATCTTCCAGCAGGACAACAACCCTAAGAACACAGACAAAATATCAAAAGAGTGGCTTCAGGACAACTCTGTGAATTGAGTGGCCCAGTCAGAGCCCAGACTTGAATCCAAATGAACATCTCTGGAGAGATCTGAAAATGGCTGTGCACCAACGCTTCCCATCCAACCTGATGAAGTTTGAGAGGTGCTGCAAAGAGTGGGCGAAACTGCCCAAAGATAGGTTTGCCAAGCTTGTGGAATTATATTCAAAAATACTTGAGGCTGTAATTGCTGCCAAAGGTGCATCAACAAAGTATTGAGCAAAGGCTGTGAATACTTATATACATGTTTTTTGATTTTTAATAAATTTGAAAAAATCTCCATAAAACCTTTTCACATTGTCATTATGGGGGTATTGTGTGTAGAATTATGAGGGAAAAAATGAATTTATTCCTTTTTGGAATAAGGCTGTAACATAACAAAATGTGGAAAAAGTGAAGCGCTGTGAATACTTTCCGGATGCACTGTATATGTTTCTGTTCTAATTAAGAGAAGACTAAGTAGTTAATAAGATGTATGTAGTGATTTTGTTAGAATCAATATCATTTTTATGACATGCAGATTTTTATGTGATCACGACATTACTAAGATGAAAAGAATTGCTCATTACCTCAATTTTAATTCTTTTAGGTGATAGTTCAACTCTGTCTTCACATGTAGTCCTAGAATTAAAACAGATTGTTACAAATATTAAGACTCATCATTCTCATTTTAACATATTAGACTAGAAAAAGCTACAAAAAAAAGAAACATTACATCACATAGCTCTAAATGCTAACAGACCTAAAAGTAGGTCATGAACACGACTGCTGTCAATTGATGTGTTAGTAATTAAGTTTACAACTTTATTCATGTTTCTGTGGTGTATGGGTCATCTACATACACCCTAAGAGCCTTGTGATAGGCCTATTATTCACTGACATCCTTTTGACCCAATCAAATTTTTTTCCTGTCTCTCTCCTTATGATGTACTGATTGGCTGATTTTTAATCTGGTAGCCTTTAAAATGTAGACTCTTTTCTACTACTCCCTGACAGAGTCCTACAGACTACTCGATCGTGTGATCGACAAATAAAGAAGAAACATCTGACAGACTACCTTTCGTGTATACGTACACTGATAAACACCAGGTCATCAAGGAATCTATCAACACATATTGGCTCTTGGTACAGACAGACCCAGATTTAAAAAGTCTACAGAAAACTACTCTAATGTCTAGTTACAAAAGAGGTAGCAACCTCTGAGACTTATTAGTCCACACAGACATTACCAAAAAGAAGAAACTGACAAGCAAATTGGGCTGTTACAGATGCATTAATTGCATCACCTATCGTTCCCTGGACCAGAGAAATAGCCCATTAAACACTACCTAACGTGCTCCACTAAATTTGTTGTATATGTGATCTATTGTCCTTGTGGCCTCCAGTATGTGGGGAAAACAAAAAGACAATTTAAAGAACGCATGGCATTACATCGCTCAGCAATACGCTCAGCTTTATCCGGCACCAACTCAGATCAACCTGTGGCTAAACATTTCTACCAGCATAGACATACTCTAGCAACATTGAGGTATAAAATAATTAATCATATACCAACTCCCCCTAGAGGTGGCGACAGAGATAAACCCCTCCTTAAAAGTGAAGCCAGATGGATACACGAACTCAAAACCGTATCCCCACACGGACTTAATGAAATGCATAGTTTAACATGTTTTCTGTAAATATGCCGATAATTTATACTATGTATGCCTTTTTTTTCCCACTTATCAGAAGTATATATTTTTCTACTCGATATAGTCTCGCCATTTAATAATATATACACCACTTTGTCTTTTTCCTATGCTCAGCTAACTATTTACTGTCTGAGTCTCTTTATTAAGGATATTGGGCCTGATCCAGACCTACGCCTGGCGTCGCTAGGGCGGCGGGCATAAGCGTAAGATCGGCTTTTCAGCCGATCCGCGCATGCGCCGGGCAGATGTTGCCTATATATATCTATATATATCTCTATATATCTCTCTCTCTCATATATATATATATATAGAGATAGTGATGTGTGTGTGTGTATATATATACGCACACACACACACACACACACACACACACACACACACACATATATAT
>WWET01004715.1:26229-42249 GCA_011038615.1 Limnodynastes dumerilii | reverse complement strand
GCCCAAAAAATGCCCAAATTTAGGGAAAAAAAAAAAAGCAAACATACCTGCTCAGCTGGGGGTCCAGTCTTGTAAGCTTTTAATCCAGTGGGGAGGATATCCTGGAGTTAATGACAGTTTCACTGTCATTGGGGCATATTTATCACCTTTGGCCAGTGTCAGAATTATCGTGTGAACGATGCATAGCTTTGGGTTAGTTGAGCTAAGAAACTTCACCTTTTAATTCTAATTTTGGATTCCCAATTTAAAATAGCCTCCCCTTGGTAGTTGGTAGCATGGTAGTTCTCAGGTCTATACTTGCACCTAAAAAAGGTATAAGTGCAACTCTGAATCAGCCACTTAGTAGTTAAAGTGATTGCCAGTTCTTTCTCTTTTTTCGAGGCACCTTTTGGATCTTAAACAATTTTTTCAAAGTAGTCCTAAGCCAAAAAAATACTCAGCTTTTTAAAAAAAAATATATAGCAACAAAAAGCCACCTGGAGCGCTAGCAGCTTGTTAGTGTAGATGGCATATGTACTTAAAAAAATAGACTCCTTGGCAGCTTCTAAAAGGGGGGATACGACCATAAAATAGAAAAGTAAAACAAGAAGTAAGATGCGCTTCAAGAGTCTAAATTTTATTAGAGTACAAATATTAAATATCAGTCATAAAAATAAAAATATATAAAATGAATTCAAATAATGATTATGGGCCTGATCCAGACCTACACCCTACACTCCTGTGCGCCGAACGTACCACCAATGCACGGCAATAGGCACTCCCCTTTCTCTTACCTAGTTTAGCTTCCATACACTCGGCAAACCCTACCCTAACTTGTGTGTTCGTATCTGCGGCCGTGCGTACGTTCAATGCGTATTAACAAGGCTTAGCACGCCCATACTGTACAATTTAAATGCCTCACCCCGCCCTCGGTGCGTGGTTACGGCTTTCATATGGCAAGCACGCCCTCATGATCGGTAATATGAAGTGGTTACGATTAAGGCCCATACGCAAAGATTTTCAGACCGTAACATGAGCGTATCATCTGCCCCTTGCATGCGCAGTAAGTACAAACGGACGTTTTTACGCATAAGACCGCCGTATACCCGCACAAGAACGTAGGTCTAAAATAACCCACTGGATACCTGCAATGGGGCACCGCTTATTGAGTCGCACTAATGTTCACTGATTCCCAAACACTTGAGGCCAAGTGCTAGTAAAAGTCAAAAGTAGTGCACATAAAGATAGGGTATGGAGGGGGTTTGTCCAAAAAGCCTCTAACACAGTCAAAGAATTAGCGATCACAGTCCACCTCAGTTATCTATAATCAGATAGATACTTTAGATGCAATTATGCAAAGATACAATATATGCAAAGAATAACAGTGTTTGGCACATATAGCCTAAGAGTACCTCTGTATTACACTGTCTCTCTGTAGTATGGTTCCTTCAGGCAGATATTCAAGATGTTAAGTGCGGCTATGTGCCGACGGGCGAGTGTGCTTAATGTCAGTTAGTGCTAACAGCACAGCCTCTCTCCCTGCAACTCCTGAGCGCTGACCGGTATTTCTCACTCTTACTGTCAGCAACCTGTTTGCGTTAGATATAGTGCTACCTATTTAGAGTGGGGGAGAGAGTGGGGAGACACTTAATCGAATAAATAAAATTGTGCAGACTGGATGGGACTAGTGGTTAATATCTTCCTTCAATTATTTTGGACTGGATCCAGACTCTCACAGGGAGCTAAAAGCTACCACGTTTTTCGAGTGCGCAACTTCCTTAATGGATCTTGATACTACAGATCCAGACTTCCAAAATGGGGTCTGTTCCATCAGAAGAGCGGGATGTATAGGAAGCATACATCAGGCGGTATGTATAGGAAGCATACATCAGGTATGCAAGGTGGGAGAGGGGATGTATGGTAATCACACAGTAAGGGCTGGCCTCAATTCCAACTTCCCACATCTCCGTTTTATGTGGAGACAGTGCAAAAAAGTTAGGTTGGGGTCAGAAAAAAAGTTATAGATTGTGGTTATGTAAATTTAAATACATAACCAAAACTCCTGCAGTGCAGAAAAAGATTCTTTTTCATAATCCCATAACGTTCTATAATGTACATGAACTATGGGGCAATACCAAGCACTGTATACGTATTGGGTGATAGGCAGAATGAAAAAATTAAGAAAATACACCTAAAAGAGAAGAGAAGATATTCTGTATTAACAAGCGCTAAGAATCTAATATACTCAACTACAGCAATCAAACACAAAAGGGGGTAATAATTACATAGACTCTCAAAGAGGTTTGGTGATGACTGTATGTAAAAGTATAGGGACAAAAGTATCCATCTGTCAATTAATGAGGGAACCTCTTCTATTTATAGGTCCCAGTTCCCCTTCAAATATCACCTTGCCTTGAGAAAGACCATGACTAGGGTAGAAACACATTGGGCCGGATCCAGAACTATGTCCGTCTTCCATAGATTACGTACAATAGCTACTACGCATCCGCAGTAGCTACTGTTTATTGAACTATGCCCGTCTATGGAAGACGGACGTAGTTCTGGATCCGGCCCATTGGCAGTATTCCTTTATAATAAGACTGGTTACTGCACCCTGATAAGAGACCCCCAGAGAAAAAAGGAAGGGATCAGAGTGGTGGAAAATATGGCTGGTCTTTTAACACGTGTGGTGCCCCTGGGGGTTGCTGGAGGTGAGGAGCGCATTCTGATTGACAGTAGTGATGCTGGTCTCACGCCTTCATGGGACTGTGCAGCTGGCATGGGTCTCGTACTCAGATTCAGTGCATTGGTGGCATGAAACTGTTGCTAAGCAACAGTCAGCTGGATTGAGCACGCTGTGTAGCGCGAGGGTGTATTTTCTAGACAAGTCATGCGGGACAGTGGTATGTAGGAGATTGCCGTTGGGGGGTGTGTATGTGAGCGGTTGAAGAGTTAACACAGCGAAGGAAGCATCGGTGGATTGTCCGAGGGGGAAACTGAGGAGAAAGTATTGGTGAATAGCAGGGGAGAGTGTCAGCGGAGGTGGTAAAAGAAAGTGTCGGTGGGGAGGTGACTGAGAGTAACAGTGGAGTTGGTATCAGCGGAGTGTCGGTGGTGAGGAGATGGAGAGTAACATCAGAGTCGGTGCAGCGGAGTGGCAGTGGTGGAGTGGCGGAGAGTGACAGCAAAGTTGGTACAGGGGAGTGTTGGTGGCTAAATTGAGCGGATGAGATACAGGGGAGTGTCAGTGGTGAAACATAGGACTGAGAGTGAGCAGAGGAACAACGGACATTGGAGAGAAGTCTGAGGTGACGCAGCTGAGACGCTGATTCCGAGAACTCATTTGCTTTTTCATAGCCTGAGTGGAGGTGAACTTTCCTATGGTCTTAATAATAATTGCAGCTACATGGACTATTTGTTGAGCACAGGGTTAAAAGTACATTATATAGTAACTTTAAGATTTGTTCGTATTGTTAGAAGCCGCCCGCTCCCCTCACCGCTTACCTCTCATCCTGCACCCGCCACCAGGAACCGTCAGCCTCCAGCTTCCGTGCTCCGTCCAGCATGTAAATAAAGCCACGTGGAGCGGCGCCGCGGCTCTGTGCGGGCGCGTGCTCCACTCTGCATTCATCACCAGGCGCTCTCCCATGCAGCACTATTAGCCTATGGAATCACCCCTGGGACAGCTTAGCCTATCAGAGGTTAGCTGTCCCTATATAGTTCAGCCTGCCCTTCAGTCTTTGCCGGTTATAGATCCTGTTACCAGCTTCTGTGCCTGCCTCTCTCTCTCTATCTTGCCTTGTGCCCTGTTTCTTGCTTTCTTGAGAGTCCCAGTCTTGTCCCTGCCATTATCCTTGCCTGCCTATCTCATTGTGTCTATTCCCCCATTCTCCTTCCTTATTGTACCACCCTTGTCTGTTTAATCCCAGCCTTACCTGAGTGTCAGTACCTGTTGGACCTTTGGGGTCCCGCTGGTGTGCATGAGTGAGAGCTAGTCCCAGTTAGTCCAGTCAGTCTCGTTCGTCCCGTCAACCCATCTCTTGTCCTCCGTGACTGTTTACTGTTTATTGTTGTTTGTCACAGGTCAGGCCCTACTGATCTGTCTCCTCCCACTTTCTCCTCTTACTGACGCTAGTCCTGTCTTATTCCATCTGTTCCTCCTATTCCTCACCCGGGTTTTCTCTACAGGTGCGTATCCTGACAAAGTCCTACCAGCTCCAGTCTATCCCCACCTTCAGGGGCTCTAGCGAATACTCAGACCGACATCAGGCTCTACTAACCGGTGAGTTACCCGCTCTTTCCTCTCTTACCCTTTGGTCACTTCGGTTCCCTGTCAGGGTAAACCCGGGATACCATAACATTATAACCGGCCGAACACAGGTTACCAGTACGGTAACATGGACCCTACCACTGAAGCCATCAACACCCTCATTGCCCAGGTCTCCAACTTAGGGCAGATGGTTCAAAGCCTGACAGCTCGAGTCCGCTCTCAAGATGAGGTCATCGCGTCACTCCATTCCCCAGCTGGACCTGCCGCAGCCTCCGCTCCTATCCCTCCTCAGGCAACTCAAGACGTCAAGGTCAACCTACCGGATCGTTTCATGGGAGACCGGTCTCAGTTCCCGATTTCTCTGGACGATCTTATGAGACTAGCAATTAGGGTGGATCGTCGCTTGAAGGAACGTCGGTTGGAGAGGGACTTCTCTGCTCCTTCATCTTATTCCGCAGTCCAAGGTCCCTTGGAGATCCCCTCTTCTGATGAGCCAATGTAAATTGGTACCTACCGCTTATCCAAGCAGGAGAAGGCCCGTTGACGGCAGTTAGGCCTTTGCCTCTACTGTGGAGGTAAGGCTCATCGAGCTGATAACTGCCCCAACAAACCCGAACGGACGGGAAACGCCTAACCCAGCCGGAGAAAGAAGGGCTCCGTCTGGGTATTCCTCTCATTTCCAACAAGAATTCCCTTCTGATACCGGTACAACTGTCTGTTAACAATCGGACTATCAACCTGCGGGCCTTGATTGATAGCGGGGCAGCGGGCAACTTCATAGACATTGAATTAGCCCAGTCTCTTAACCTGAAAGTTAAGCCCATCTCCTCGCCTTTGACCGCCTGTGGTTTGGATGGTAGACCCCTCGCTGAAGGAAGTATCCGTTAAGAGTACCACTACACTTCGTCTCTCCATTGGGTGCTGCCACTCAGAACTAATTGAGTTACTCCTCATTCAGAGCCCCTCGGCCCACCTCGTCCTTGGACATCCCTGGCTATCTGCTCATAACCCGGTCATTGATTGAATTAGAGGTGAGATCATCAGTTGGGGTGACTCTTGTTCCGCAGCCTGTTTATTGAGACCTATTCGTCTCGCTCAGACTTCTACTTCCTCAGTATGCCGACTTCGCAGATGTCTTCTGTGACCAAGCTTCAGAGGTACTTCCTCCTCACCGGGAATCTGATTGTGCTATTGAGCTAATTCCCGGAGCCAAGCTTCCCAAGGGGAGACTGTTTTCTCTCTCTCGTCCAGAGACTTCAGCGATGGAGCAATATATCCAGGAGGACCTCCGCAAAGGTCCTTCTAAGTCTCCAGTCAGTGCCGGTTTCTTCTTCGTGGCAAAGAAGGATGGGTCGCTTAGGCCCTGCATTGATTACAGGGCATTGAACAAAATTACTATCAAAAATACCTACCCCATCCCTCGTATTTCTGACCTCTTTGATCGCATTAGAGGCGCTACCATCTTCTCCAAGATCGATCTTCGGGGTGCCTATAACCTGGTCAGAATCCGAGAGGGCGATGAGTGGAAGACAGCGTTCAATACTCAGACACTATAGTATGAGTACCTGGTAATGCCGTTCGGGCTCTGCAATGCGCCAGCCGTTTTTCAGGACCTCATAAACGAAATTCTTCGAGACTTTCTGGGTAACTTCATTGTGGTGTATCTGGATGATATACTTATTTTCTCTTCCAGTCTGGATTCTCATCGTCTCCATGTCCGACAAGTTCTTACCCGCCTTCGGGAGAATCATCTCTTCGTGAAACCTGAGAAGTGTGACTTTGAGGTGAACAAGGTCACGTTCTTGGGTTATGTAATTTCGGCGCAAGATTTCACCATGGACCCAGCCAAAGTGAAAGCGATATTGGAGTGGGTACAACGCACCAATCTCAAGGCCACCCAGAGATTTCTGGGGTTCTCTTATTACTACAGACGTTTCATTCGGAACATGTCGATTGTGGTGACGCCCATCTCTGACCTCACCAAGAAGGGGGGTGATCCGTCCCGTTGACCACCACAGGCCTCTAAGGCTTTCCTCGCCCTCAAGCAAGCTTTCATTTCTGCTCAGGTTCTCCGTCATCCCGATCCGGACCATCAATTTGTCCTAGAAGTGGATGCCTCTGATATAGGAGCTGGAGCTGTCTTGTCTCAACAAGATCCCTCTGATCAAAAGATGTACCCATGTGCGTATTTTTCAAGGAAGTTTTCTACCGCTGAATGTAACTACGATGTGGGCAATCGAGAGCTGCTGGCTATCAAATTAGCCTTGGAGGAGTGGAGACATTGGTTGGAGGGGGCCATTCATACCATCATCATTCTTACTGATCATAAGAACCTGGCCTACCCAGAATCCGCCAAGAGACTAAACCCAAGACAGGCCAGATGGGCCTTGTTTTTTACACGATTTAATTTCATCATCACATACCGCCCTGGGTCTCAGAACAAGCGAGCAGACGCCTTATCACGTTCGTTTGTGCCAGAACATCCACCCTCCTCTCCCCCTCTTCCCATCCTGCCTTCTTCATCGATCTTTGTGGGTCTCACTCAAGATCTACATACGCTCATCCTGAAGGCTCAAGACCAGGCGCCTTCTCAGAGGCCCCAGAATCGTCTTTTTGTCCCCGAAAGGCTCAGGAAATCAGTCCTTCTGGAGTTACACTCTGCTAAAACCGCTGGGCACCCTGGAGTGCAGAAGTCTCTGGATTTGATTTCCTGAATTGTCTGGTGGCCTGCCATGTCCAAGGACGTGAAGGAATTTGTCGCTGCCTGTTTAGTCTGCGCTCAAAACAAGGTGTTATGTTCACTACCTGGGGGACTTCTTCATCCATTATCCATCCCTAAACGTCCATGGACTCACATTTCCATGGATTTTGTTACTGATCTTCCGAAATCTTCAAACACCACCACCATCTGGGTTATTGTCGACCGCTTCAGTAAGATGGCTCATTTCGTACCTTTGAAGGGATTACCCTCGGCTCAAGAACTGGTCGACCTATTTCTTCAGGATATTGTTCGACTCCGTGGCCTTCCTACTGACATGGTCTCTGACAGAGGAGTACAGTTTGTTGCTCGTTTCTGGAGGTCCTTCTGTAGGTTACTTCAGATCACAGTCAGCCTTTCTTCAGGGTACCACCCGCAATCCAATGGTCAGACGAAGCGCATAAATCATAATCTCGAGCAATACCTAAGATGCTACACTTCTAAGCTACAGGATAATTGGTCACAAAATCTGGCCTGGGCAGAATTCGCCTACAATAATGCCACTCATTCTGCTACCAAGTTGTCTCCATTCTTCTCTGTGTTAGGCCATCATCCCCGTGCTAACTCCTTTTTGCAGCATGAAGTTGACCATTCCATGGATTCCAGACTCCTGAGTAACAAGATTAAGGCCATCTGGATCAAGGTTAATAGATCCCTTCAGGATGCAGCCATGGTCTCCAAGATTCAAATGGACAAGCGAAGGAGGAGGGTTTCCTACAGAGTTGGTGATAAAGTCTGGCTGTCCACCCGTAACATTCATATTCGTCAGCCTTCCAAGAAACTGGGTACTCGATTCATCGGCCCATTTGTCATAATTAAAAGAATTAACCCAGCAGCAGTCAAGTTAAGACTCCCTCGGAATATGAGGATTCCTAACACCTTTCACGTATCCCTTCTCAAACCCTTTCGCACCTCCAAAAAGTTCCAAACAGGTTCTCTAATCAAACCACCTCCACTCCTTCGTTACGGCCAGGAAGAATTTGAAGTGGAGGTCATTCTGGATTCCAAGAAGGTCCAAGGTCAGGTGCATTATCTAGTTCATTGGAGGGGGTACGGTTTTGAGGAACGACAGTGGGTTCCTGCACGCAACATTCATACCAACAAACTGCTTCAGGAATTTCACACCAAGTTTCCAGAGAAACCAGCTCCTAAGGGTTCCTTAACCCCTCGTCAAAGGGGGGGTACTGTTAGAAGCCGCCCGCTCCCCTCACCGCTTACCTCTCATCCTGCACCCGCCGCCAGGAACCGTCAGCCTCCAGCTTCCGTGCTCTGTCCAGCGCCTCCTACACATGCCGCGTCTAGCATGTAAATAAAGCCACGTGGAGCGGCGCCGCGGCTCTGTGCGGGCGTGCGCACTCCACTCTGCATTCATCACCAGGCGCTCTCCCGTGCAGCACTATTAGCCTATGGAATCACCCCTGGGACAGCTTAGCCTATCAGAGGTTAGCTGTCCCTATATAGTGCAGCCTGCCCTTCAGTCTTTGCCGGTTATAGATCCTGTTCCCAGCTTCTGTGCCTGCCTCTCTCTCTCTATCTTGCCTTGTGCCCTTTTTCTTGCTTTCTTAAGAGTCCCAGTCTTGTCCCTGCCATTATCCTTGCCTGCCTATCTCATTGTGTCTATTCCCCCATTCTCCTTCGTTATTGTACCACCCTTGTCTGTTTAATCCCAGCCTTACCTGAGTGTCAGTACCTGTTGGCCCTTTGGGGTCCCGCTGGTGTGCATGCATGAGAGCTAGTCCCAGTTAGTCCAGTCAGTCTCGTTCGTCCCGTCAACCCATCTCTTGTCCTCCGTGACTGTTTACTGTTTATTGTTGTTTGTCACAGGTCAGGCCCTACTGATCTGTCTCCTCCCACTTTCTCCTCTTACTGACGCTAGTCCTGTCTTATTCCATCTGTTCCTCCTATTCCTCTCCCGGGTTTTCTCTACAGGTGCGTATCCTGACGAAGTCGTACCAGCTCCAGTCTATCCCCACCTTCAGGGGCTCTAGCGAATACTCAGACCGACATCAGGCTCTACTAACCGGTGAGTTACCCGCTCTTTCCTCTCTTACCCTTTGGTCACTTCGGTTCCCTGTCAGGGTAAACCCGGGGTACCATAACACGTATGTTTTATTAAATTATATTTCTGTATTTTGCATGCAATATTGTATTGTTATGTAATATATGTTTAAAATCTTGTGTGAAATTTATAAATTATATATTGTGATTAAGTAGGAATTTTTTACTTATTGATTTGAAGTGGAGAGAGATAGTTTACTGTTACAAAGAATTATAGTATTCTATTTGTTGGTTGTGAAAGTTCGATGTTTCAATTCTGCAATTTACATTTTCTGTTGATGAATGAAAACAAAATAAGTTGCAAAGTGTTATTTCATTCTATTAACTGAATGAAATGAAGACATTTATTAAAACAAAATTAATTTCACTAAACACTGGTGTGAAGTTATTCTGAGTTTTCTTACTTTGATTCCCCTCTTTGCAATTTGAAAGGAAGATATCAGTTATCATCGTTTAGGTAATAACAAACCTTTACCTTTTACTAAGGCGGGTATCACACATGTGCTTATTGATATTTCATTGTAAACGTGCAAAGACTTGTGTGAGTAGTTTTATGTTCATTCATGTTTCATTTAATGATTATAATTAAATAAATTAACTGCCTAAATCTGAACCATCTGCTCAACTGCCTGAATCTTCACCACCTGCTCAGATGCCTGAATCTGCACCACCTGCTCTGCTGCCAATGCTCCCCTCTGGGTTACCGGGGATATCATCATGGCCAAAACAAATTTTTTTGTACCTGGGTCCACAACTCACTAGTTCTGCCTCTGAGTCCAACCATCTGTAACAGAGGACTTGATTTTTTTTGATGGGGACTTAAATTAGTTGATGGCCCTGGGAGAGCATCTTGGGAAAAAAGATGAGCCTGGTACCACAACATATATGGTGGTGATTGACATTGTCAGAGAACCTCAGGAGTGGGCAAAGTTCCTTATGAACACCTGTGACCCAATCCTTTGGCTTCTCTGGGCCTTTAGTGAGACAGTGACCAGCAGTCATTACTGTGTTTTCTGAGCCCCTCTTCAAACACCCATCCGTAGTCTTAATACTGTCTGCGTTGGCTCCACCCTGACAAGAGAAATTTTGGACCAAAAACCTACGTCTTCATGAAGCTCGTCAAAAAAAAAGGTGGCCAAAAAAAAAAAAAAAAAAAAGGGGGAAAGAAGTAGAGTCTGAGGGTGCCCTAGGAAATTCCAGGAGGCGTCTGGAATCAGTTTTCTGAAGAGGGACATACTATTACATCATGGATTACTGTATCCTGTTTTGACTCTAGAGACAGACGTGGATCAGTTATTCCTATTGAGAACAAATCTACTACCTGTCCCTAGAGGCTGCAAATACAAGCATTAAACAAACCCATTGCTGCTGTGTGACTGTGAGGTGGGTCACACACTTCTCTACCTCGTATCCAAGTTGCGTGTTTCTGCGGAAACATGCAACTCTGGATATGATATATAGTGCATCCACTATAATTCTGTATCAGCTCCTTTGTGGTTATTTTGTTTATAGAATACCAGCACTGCTCTCACACACCTACTATTTTACTTAAGCCTAATATAAATATAAAAGTATTTAGAATAAACAGTGTATTTATTTTTGGATCCCTAAAAGTAGTTACCAACCTGTTTCAACCTGTTCCCAATAGCAACAGGCTGTGGTGTGCTGTTATGTTAGGTGTAGGCCTGAAGAAGGGAGAGTTAGAGCTCAAGAAGGGAAAGGCTAGGGTTAGGGCTGCAGAGGAAGCTTAGGGTCAGGCTGTGGGAAACAGAGGGTTAGGAGAGAGTTAAAGTTAGTGTCATTATGAAGGGCTTACCTGTCAATTGAGAAATCTTCATGATTCCAGGAGTCGCAGCACCACCACTCTCGATAATGAAGACTGCCGGCAATTACCTGCAGTCACCATTCAACTGCCGTGCAATGGTTAGATCGTACTGACAAACCACACACCCAGTATCTGTAATATGTGTGGATATGCTTGCAAAATAGACAGGCATGTACCAATTTACACACCTAAAAGTAGCCCAACTGCATATTTTTTTTTCAACTGAACATAACATTCTTAAACATTCTTCAACTCTACATCTGAAAGGTGTTGTCTGCCTAGAGTGCATTCAACATATGTTTGGCTGTCTTCTACACACTGTGTTGCATAACCACTCTTACTTTTTGTGGAACATCCAAAAATTACACCTTCCACATAATGCACCTTATCTTAATTTGACTGCAGTACTAGCTTTAGTAATATAAAATAAATACAGTGCATCCAAAAAGTATTCACAGCGCTTTACTTTTTTCACATTTTGTTATGTTATAGCCTTATTCCAAAACGAAATAAATAATTTTTTTCCCTCAAAACTCTACACACAATACCCCATAATGACAATGTAAAAAAAAAATTTGGGAGTTTTTGGCAAAATTAAGGGTGCTTTACCAGAGTTTAAGTGTAAGGGCATAACAAATGCTAGTGTAAAGTTTGGCTAAACCCCAAGTAAGGGGTGCTAATTAACTTAAATTATTTTATGTGCAAATAAAATATTTAACTTTTGTATGTAGAACACTAATACTGCATAGTTTTATGTTTAACTTATAAAATAGAGTTGAGCTAAGAAACTTCACCTCTCAATTCAAATTTTGCTTTCACAATTTACATTTGACATCCCTTGCAGTTCAACATGGTATTGTTCGGGTCTACACTTGCTCCCAAAAAAAGTAAGTGCAGCTCTGGATCAGCCCCAATATGACTGGCGTGTGTACTCTGCTCTTTCAGGAGATTAATACACTTACAAGTACATAATTTTAGCAATTTTAGCTTAATGAGACCTGATAATACAAGAAGTCTTTACCTCGTGAAGAGTTAAGGGATTCCCATCCTTTCTTTTAGAGTCAAATCTGCCATATATTGCACTGTACTTGCGTATCTCCTCTTCTTTGTAAGGATCTTTGTCTGACATTTCAAAGATATGCCCTACCATTTTTGCTAACTTTTTACTATTTTTTAACATTTCTTTCACCTCACTTAAGTCACTTTTTGGTAATGATAGTAGCATTCTCTCAACACATTCAGTTACGGAGAGAGTAGCAGCAGCATCCAAAGACTCAGTGGTATCTCTGGGTGATGCAGGGGAACAAAGATCTCCTGGGGATAGGCTGTGTTCGCTATCTGTAGTGTGGTGACTTTGCCAATGTCTTCCATTACTGCTAAACTGCTGCGGAGAAATCCCAATGCTTTCTAACTTCCCAGTTCCCGCACTCTGCACACATGTTGTGGCTGCACATTTTGGAATTTTCAAGTGTGAGTCTCTGGTATTATTGTTCCTTTCGTAACTGCTAGAGTTCAGCCCTAGCAATGAAGGTGATGATTCTGGAAGCTTGTAAATTGGAATGCTGCTAACTGGTAAGGTTGTTAGAGGTTGGTTAAATAGACTAGGGTTGGTGACCCAATCTCTTAATGCCTTCTGTAGTCTTCTAACATGTAGAGGCTTACTAGCCATTCCTACTAATGCCATTATCTCCAGAAATTCTTCTTCGCCTGCTTCACAGAGTTGCTGAACATCATCACCCCCTTGTTGAATAAAGGCATCAAAGTAAGATAGAAGGTTTGCTCGTTGTAGAATCCTATAAAGTTGAAGTTCCCCTAGTGTCCTGGGTAATGAGGATGCCATGACTCACCAGGAATGTTAAACCTGAAAAAAAAAATAAACCAAATCACCTTTGCTTTAAAAATAGTACAATGTGCCCAGATATAAAATAAATAAAATGCATACCCAAAATGCAGTAATTTTAATTTTGTGTGTTGCTACATATAGCTCTCACATTGCCCTTAGTAGTAAGAACTTTATACAGGTGACGATTCTAGGAAGAGGCATGAGTTTGGTCCCACATGCTAAGAATCATTGGAGTTATATGGTTTGGATAATTGAGGGAAAGGTACAAGAGGGGTGGGTGTTTAGGGTAGGGATGCAAAATGGCTCCAGCCCCATTACCCCATTCCACCCCATCTGTCCCCATGCCTTAAGTGTTCCCTTGGACTATACCATATAGGGAGTAACATTTCCTTATTTCAGGCCCAGATAAGTCATATATTCACCTTATTTGAAGTATTTTTTCCATGTTTTTTTTTCTTTATTATATCTATAGAGGAACCTATATCCTTTAAACATCTGAGTTTTTCATATGATGGATCACACTTATCCATTCCATATAAGAAATAAAAGGGAAATTATTGGATTGACACCTAAGAAACCCCTATTTTAGAAATTGAAGGGATACATTGTTAAAAACCTTCAGAATATTGGGGCTGATTCAAAGTTTGGGAATATGGGCAAAACAGGTGCACGTGTACAGCTCAGCTAAACCATTTTGCAAAAGTAAGGGGTGCTAAATAATTTTAATTATTTTGCATGCAGGTAAGAAGCTTCAACTCATAATTCTAATTCTGCTTTCACAATTTAAAATTGTCTCCCCTTGCAGTTCAAAAGTACCCAGCACCCTGTGTTCGCATCCGACCGGGCTGCGCCTGTGGAATAATATTTAAATGAGAAAAGGGTCGCTTTTCTCATTTATACAATGCCCACATAATTTAAAAAATTAAAACAGCCACATGTGCCCCTCAAAATAAAAATATAAAAAAAATGCCCATAAGATGGCCCAAAAATAAATAAAAAAATACTTACCTGCTCAGATGGAGGTCCAGTTTTGTAAGCTTTTAAACCGGGGGGTGGCCTTGGAAAAAAAAAACCTTATAGAGACAACGTGAACTATGTCCTGCGCGCATCCGCTAAAACTCTGGATCAGGTCCCCATTGTCTATAGGTCTGAAGGTTTTAAAGGGGGTAATTTTGCAAGGAATTATACAAATAATCTAAATCTCCTGCACTACAAATTCACTAGAGCACTTTATTTATTCAATCACAATTAATTAATACACTGAAAACGATCTGAGGTTCCTTCCTTCTAGATATGATTGTGCTGTTTTTTTACGTACTTATCGTATTTTGTCTCTTAAGGCTAGATCCAGACTTAAGAAGGAGCTTGAAATTAAGGGCCTAATTCACACTTAAGAAACTTCTGCTCATGTGTAGTAGGTCATTTACGCTATCTATGAACCATATTGGTACGTAGATAGCGTAGGTGCGGTCTTTAAAGACCACATAGATTGATTTACGTCCATAGAGGCGGCGTTATGCCGCCTCGGGGCATTTTTAGGAAGACGTGGGAAGGGGGGGTATTTAGATTAGCTGGGGAGGGCAGAGGGGAGGCGGGAAGGTACAATGTCCGTACAGATATTGCACGGAGATATAAGGTAGCCCCATGGCACTCGTAAGTGCCATAAGGTAACTAAAAACGGGGGGCGGGTTGGGGGCTGAAGACCTGCCCGCACCTAAATCACTCTTATCTGTGAATCAGGTCCTTAAGAGAGGAAAGTTAATTCTGGGCTAAACCAGGTTGATTGCAGGGGAGTCATATTTCATCTGTTGCAAAAAGTATTAGAGTAAGGGGTGATGTTTCCTATCCCAAGTCTACATAACAGTGTAATAGTAAAGCTGGTCAGTATCTGTGTGCAGTAAATAATTCAAAGAATACAATTAACTTGACTACCCCTGAAATCAACATGGTTTTGCCCAGGGGTAACTTTCCTCTCTTAATTTCAAGCTCCTTCTTACATCTGGATCCAGCCCTTAGACTGTTATGGATAACATAAATTCCATATATTTATATTCTGTAGATTTTATAGATATTAGAGTGTTGTCTCCTGTGTATTTATTAAATCACCAGGTCACTTATGCATTTATGTAATGTCACTTTCACTGAAAAGTTTTTAATATCTTCTCCCCCTGATGAGCAAAGGGTTATATTTTTAATTCAAGTTTTAATATCTTGTGATAACGTAATATGCTTGAGAAAGGGTTTTCACACCCGAAACGCATTGTGGCTCCCTCTCCTTGCCGCAGTGGACTCCTGCCTCACGAACTGCTTTGACTTCGTTCTCCAGTGCTGCCCAGGCCCATAGCGCTCCATCTGTCTGGACTGTTTTTCAGTCTTTCGCTCCCTGATATTAAAGAAAATTACCTAGGAGTTTTATTCTTATTTATATGTTTATTGTGAAATGTAATGTTTTATTTTATGAAAGTACAGTTTGTATTTTAAAACCCATTTTTTCTGATTACTTCCTGATGGGAGTTTATAGGATTGATCTTAACCCACCACACCTAAACTTCATTAATTACGTATCATCCATACTATATGCCTCTCTTACATTTGATTAACCAGCACAATTATTGATTTACCATTTTGTTTTGTAAGGGTTGATATATTTGGTCCTCTCAGCACCGTTCTACATATTTTGGCCCGGATTCACAACACCTTTAAAGAGCGCATATACGCAATCAATGTAATGAAACAAAATGTAGATTACGTAAAATAGTTACTACACATGCGCAGTAGTTACTATCGGGAAATTAAGACCTATGTGGAACACGTACGGTGTTGTGAATCCGCGCCTTTTTCTTTTTAGTTGGAATCTTTTCAGAGTTTTGAGAGAATCTTAAACATGTAGGTTGGCTGCAGTGGATTAGCGCTTTTAGTGGCTTATTTTACACTCATCTCTTAGTAATTGTCTGGTTGAACAACAGACTATGGATCAGGGCTGAGGTAGTGGAGATCAGGATCAGGTATGATTAATATCCCAAATGTCTTTAATGACTCATACACGCTGATATATATTAGAAAGTACATAGAAAGTGACGGCAGATAAGAGCCACATGGCCCATCTAGTCTGCCCATTTGTTTATTTAAACCTATACTGACCCTAGACCCTATTTACCCTCAATTTGGTTTACAATTTAGGATACCCTTATATTTATCCCAAGCATGTTTAAATTGTTCTACTGTATTGGCCTCAACCACCTCAGATGGGAGAATATTCCACTTATCTATCACCCTTTCAGTGAAGT
>WWET01004715.1:0-11523 GCA_011038615.1 Limnodynastes dumerilii | reverse complement strand
ATACATACATACATACATACATACATACATACATATATATATATATATATATATATATACATCTAAAAAGTTGACACTCATATTGCTGATTTCTACCGTTAACTTAATATTTCTTTAATTGTTATTCAGATGCATACAAAACAGGTTCAACTGCTCCTTGGTACCTGTCCAAATTAGAAGGATATCATCTATGTATCTAATGTATGATACCAGATAGGGGAGCCAATTGTTATTATTCCAAATTGTATCCTCCTCCCATTTGGCCATAAATAAATTTGCTAAGCTGGGCACGAAATCGCTGTGTCGGTATTCAGTAATAAGTCTGGTTCAAAATAGAAAAATAGTTATTGCGTAATATAAATTCTATTTCTTCCAAAATGAACTGTTTATACGTCTCCTTAGTTCCTTGTAGAAAAAATTCAACGGCCCTTATGCCTTCCTCGTGTTCTATAATTGTATAAAGGGATGAGACATCCGACTTTTAGGGGAGGGAGCCTATATAAGTGTTCCTCTATCCTCAACAATTAGAATCAGCCTTGAAAAAGGCTACCCTGAAGGGGAGAAACGCGTTGGTTTATAAATGTTCCATTATGTTCCTACCAAATCATCATAAAGCGCTGTCTGACATTTATTTAATTATAAGTGTGCATTTTACTTGTGAGTAAATTTATGTTGGTTTATTCGTTCCAATAAAGTCTGTCAGATAATCTGCAATCATCTACGGCCCTCACAGCAGCAGATAACATTTTCGGTCTGGCATCTATACGGTACTGTGACACCTTCCCTTACCTTCTATCGATGCATGCATAGTTGTTTACTTCATTGCTAAGAAAGAGATTGGGGGGCGTGACTACATTGTTTGCCTGCTAGCTCTCCTTTGTTTGAAACCTTACTATTTTCAATAATTGGACATTGAATTGTATTTACACCCATAAAGTGGGATATATGGCTCAAATTTAGCAGAGCAGACTGTGATAATTGAAATTTGGATTTAGACAATTGGAAAAATCGTATAAAGTGCTCTAAATTTTAGAAAGCTCTCCAGAGGTTACTAGCAAGTAATCTTATATTAGGACATTGACCATTGTGCCTGATTTATAGTATTCCCAATGTTGTAACAGTGTATACATATTACTGTTTGTTTCCACAGCTGCACAGAAGATAATCGAGCTTCTGCTTGTTTAGAGTTTTTTCTTGCAACAAATTGTTACATGTTATCTTGTTCCTAATGTTCTAAGAGGCTCTAAGCGCAGTGATACTAGGGTGCTTTAGTGTTGTGTGTATGAATTAGCAGGTGGTCAATCCACGCTATTAACGGCACCGCACTATTCTTTGTCATAAGGGCTAATGGCCCCCCACACCGTATTTTACCATCATCAAACAGCCACCCTTTGTCCTATAATATAGGATGTATAGAATTCTGATACATCATATCAGCATCTCTACATGGTCACATTTTAGAAGTGGAATTGTTAAGCCTATTATCTTTGCTACAATTATTTACTTTTGCCGGCAATAGACTTTTTTATATATGTACTTTTTTTTTATTTTTTCTCTCTTCTTTTTTACAGAGCTCTGTTTCCCACTATAACTATCATTTTTTAATATTTCTCCTTTATTGGGCTTTGAGACCTTTATTAATTACTGAAATGCATTGACTGACCATGCAATTATACATGTTTTGAATAAAATTTTATTGTGTATATACAATGATTTCAAGGAGGTAATTAAAAAAGCAGGGATCCAGAACAAGTTAGTAGACGATTCCTCCGGTGCAGGCAGCGTTTTACTTGCAGTGAGCTCCACTGCTGTATCAGCAGTCACCAGCAGCGCCGTCCTATGTGTGGGAGGGTATAGCTCGCAGTCATCTGTAGTGGTCGATGTCTCAAAAGGGTGGACACTAATTTTGATTGACAGCGCCTTGTCCTCTTTCTGATACCGACAATCTCAGTGGCGATACATAAACTGTGGGAGAGAAGATAGCAAAAACGCATAAAGAATAGTGCACATCAAAAGGTTTATTAGAAATTCATAAAAAATACTAAGCACTCACACATTGTGATGGACATTTAAGATAAAATGTCAAACAGGCAATATGAGGGAAATGGTCAGCTGTGGATACACAAATACCAGTCTGGATAATTCCTGAACAGCATGGCAAATATCCCTCTAATGGTAGGTACAGTACAGTTTAAGCCTTGAGAAAGACCTCCCCATGCGGGTAGAAACGCGTTGGTCTGCTTCTCTATACTGTGCCTACCTTTAGAGGGATATTTGCCATGCTGTTCAGGAATTATCCAGACTGAGATTCGTGTATCCATAGCTGACCATTGCCCTCATATTGCCTGTTTGACATTTTATCTTAAATGTAAAGAAATTAATGTTTGGATATTAACCCAAACACTCTTCCATCGCAGTTAGGGAAATAGCTCCAATATGTGATAATATCTATATAATTCTTATAGGAATATTCCAGCAGCAACAATGGGGTGACTACTCCCCTTTAAAAAACCACAAAGAAAAAAATATAGAGTTGCGCTATGGAGGTAGCCTATAAAAATATTTATTAAAACAAAGATAAAATACACCTCTAACAAAGAGATAATAATTGTACACACAATCTAATAATTAACATCTGTATATATTAAGTGTATACACAGCGCATGTTTAAACTTAGTACCCAATCAAAAAAGTGCCTGTCGACAGGGCTCAATTGTGAAAAAAATAGGGATATTGCTCCCTCCAGACCAACAATAAGATGCTCCTTGGTTACCATATATGGTACGATATATAGTTCATATAGACAGCTTTGTGATCAAGATGCGTTCATAATATGAAGTATTGATGGCAAAATTATATTTAATATACTGGTAGACAGTCTTGTGATCAAATAAAGGGATATGCTGTAAAGTAACAACAACATACTCAGGACCTACCTATGTGTCAGCTGAATCTGGTTATTTATGATCGATATCCATCTATGGTCAATTTCTAACTTATCACTGTTGAAGCTGGATCAACCTATTGGCATCTTATCAAGTTTACACGTTGTTACTTTACAGCATATCCCTTTATTTGATCACAAGACTGTCTACCAGTATATTAAATATAATTTTGCCATCAATACTTCATCTTATGAACGCATCTTGATCACAAAGCTGTCTATATGAACTATATATCGTACCATATATGGTAACCAAGGAGCATCTTATTGTTGGTCTGGAGGGAGCAATATCCCTATTTTTTTCACAATTGAGCCCTGTCGACAGGCACTTTTTTGATTGGGTACTAAGTTTAAACATGCGCTGTGTATACACTTTTAATCTATACAGATGTTAATTATTAGATTGTGTGTACAATTATTATCTCTTTGTTAGAGATGTATTTTATCTTTGTTTTAATAAATATTTTTATAGGCTACCTCCATAGCACAACTCTATATTTTTATCTTAAATGTCCATCACAATGTGTGAGTGCTTAGTATTTTTATGAATCTCTAATAAACCTTTTGATGTGCACTATTCTTTGTGCGTTTTTGCCATGTTCTCTCCCACATTATATGTATCGCCACTGAGATTGTTGGTATTGGAGAGAGGACAAGCCGCTGTCAATTAAAAGAAGTGTCCACCCTTTTGAGACATCGACCAATACATATGACTGCGAGCTATACCCTCCCACACAGAGAACCACGCTGCTGGTGACCGCTGATACCGCAGTGGAGCTTTCTGCAAGTATAACTCTGCCTGCACCGGAAGAATCGTCCATTAACTTGTTCTAGATCCCTGCTTCATACATAGAAGGAACTGTGTGTGTCTTAACGATACCAGCCCTGTGTCACTATCGCATAACATCTAGGATCGGAGCACACATTAACTGTAAAGTTGGAGATACATGCAGCACAGCCTGATATCGGCTGCTGTAGTGGACTGAGATCTATACATGTGACTGCTGCCGTTTGTTCTGCTACTGTTTTGAAACTTATTAGTATTCGGCATTGAAATCCTAAATATTTTGTTGCAATTTATTTATTGCTATTACTGCCAGTTGATACACCATTACTGCATCTTTTACACATATATACGTTGTGTTCACACACTCCTGCACTGCTTAACCCATATGACCTTTGGAGAATTGATTACTATAGAGCAATTGTGTTTGGGACGATCACACTATATGTGGTGAGCTACAGCAAGGAGTTTCTGCAGCAGCGCAACTTAACCTTCAACCTTTTCTTTCTGTTTTTATTATAAATCCTAGTTAATTCATTTTCATATTATACATTAATTATCATGTTTCACTATTTGGCACTGTAACCTTATCTATTTTTGTTGGTCTGTTTTTAATTGTTGACAAGCTCCAGACTTGCCTTAAGATTAGCTGCTTTAGGCCTCCTTTCAGGCGCTGGAGGGATATTGTTTTGTTTTGTATCTTTTTCTATAGTTAATCAATGTACTCTTTGTGTAAATAAATTATTGTTTATTCGTCTGTTCACATATCCTCTAAATCAGTCTCTGAAGAAGTTTTGAATGCTTTGGCTACTTTAACCATGAGAATTATGGGAATAAATCAAAGGGTGATCATTTCTGTTAAGTGTTATATAACTGTGGTGATAGGCTTTTGTTGGCCTACAGCATGTGGAGGCAGATGAATTTTGGGTAAATATAGAGATTTGATATAACAGAGGTAGGAAGGTGCTACAATATTAATGTGGATATTATATCTGGGCTTCCATTTAGAATGTCAGGAACAAGGACACAATGACCCTTGGTATCCTAACATTCACCTATAAAACTCTTTTCAACATTGATTCCACTTAATTGGTAAAACACACATAGTGGAATAGCTGTCCTCTGTACAATTTACATGTTTCTTTTTTTATTATTTATACATTATTATTTATTCCATTAATTATACAATGATATAATGGTATTGAAATTACATGTTCTGAATAAAAAGCTGAAACATTTACAGAAAGTAAAAAAGCAGCTGACCAAATAAGCATTGAGACATAAGAAGCTGGTCAAATAAAAAAGTTAACTTCAGCCTCATGGCCTTGTGAGACACTTTAGAAAGTATTAACAACTGTTAAAAATAAATAAATCATTGTGTACAGTTTATCTATTAATCAAGTCAAATCCCCACTGCTCAATCCTTGATCCAAAGCATTGTAAAGCAAAGAGGACTGGTGGTGTCATGAAGAAGCAAATGAAGAGTGTCATCAAGTTCCACTGCAGGGAATATATACAATGGTTCTCACACAGGGCTCTATTTACTTAGCGAAAAAGAAAGTAGCTCAGCCAGGTTCGAATTGTTTCTCTGCTAATCTGGGAGCTACTTACTTTTTATTTACTAAGACTCACCCTCCGCTGGCAGTCCCACGATCACATCCTAGCTTTTTTCAGTCATCGCAGGCTTTCTTCATGTGACTGGAAGGCCTGCACATGAGCAGTGGCTCTCTGCTTGTGAAAAATTAAGCCCCGGCATGAGAAGCACTGCGCATGAGCAGGCTCTTCATGTCGGGACCGGCACCTGCGGGCCGGCCCACATTGAAAACAACGGGCCGGCGAGCACAGGACTAGTTTGAATGCATCGCCATGGAAACTGTTGATTTCCATGGCAGTGCAGTGTTAGTAAATAGTAAAAAGTTCATTTTTTTGAGTTATAACTTTATAACTCCACAAAATTAACTTTTTAAAGCTTTGTAAATAAAGCCCACTATCTCCTGGGAGTACTACCAAAAATTTGTAAATCTAAGACATTCAGAGAGAGTTTACTAGTGCCTTTTAAAGTATTATATAAAAAAAAGAAAACGCAAGACAAAACATGACCTGTTCACCAGAAATTATATTGGGCATGTTTTTTTTATATAAATAGAGATAATGGACCTGATTCACAGTTAAGAGTAAAATTGCCTAAATATACACACGTAAAAATTCCGCAATATCGATTCAGAGAAAAGATAGAACACAGTTAACCACTCCCCCTGTGTCGGGAATGCTAAATAAGGATGTAAGTTTTTCCTGCTTTAAATTAGGTAGGTGCAGCCTTTATTAGCTGTGAATCGGACCTGCGTTTAGGTGCTTAAAATTGCTTATGATTCAAAGATATGTAACTAAATGCACTGATTAGGTTCTAGAAATGTAAAGAACTGTATGTATGTAATACATACAGTTCTTTCCATATATATGTAAACAAATGAAGCATTAAAAATACAACTTGAAAAAAAGAATAATCATGACATACTTTACAATAAAAATAAACATACACTGCATGAAGTTAGAAATACAATGATCCACTACATTTAAAGACTTTCATAAAACCTTTAAAAAATTAACAAATTAAAAATAAAAGTATAACAAACAACCAATACAGTTAAATATAAGTAAATGTAATGGTTTTTGTTCACACACTTTAAAGTTAATAAATATTCAAAACAAACCTTCACAAAATATACCAAAATAATGGAAACTTAACAAGGTTAAAGTCTTGCACAAAATGTGAAATCAAGCAAAATGGGCCTTTATTTGTTTAATTTATAAACACACATCCATTGATTATAAATACACAGCAGGTGTGGGCTAAACTTAGTAACATAAGACTCATGGTCTCACAGCAAACATTACGGTTCTTCAATCTATAAGGGGTCGAGGGCTATCTTAACTTTTCCCATGCGTGTGTTAGCTTACACAAGACACTCCTACTTGTGAATCAGTCCTAACTCTATTGGAACGCCCATACTGTACATTAGTGGCCCATGTGCAGCTCATTTGCATTAACAGTCTTGCCCCTCTAGCCACGCATGCGGGACTCGTTACAAACCGATGTGTGCATCAGTCCTAAGCCTGACATCCGTGTATGTGAATTAGTCGGTCATGGTTTCCATGCGTATATTTGGGTTCTGGGCGCAGTTTATCTGATCGTAAAAATACGCACTTAGGGCCTGATTCACACTTAAGAATCTGTGTAGTTTTAGGTGCGTTTATTTAAGAACGGATGCACTGCGCATGCGTAGTTACTTTTATACGCTGTTTACGTTGGACTTACACATGCAAATTACGTCATACATTATGCACCTAAAGTCTCTAGGTTCGTAGTAACATACACAAAAAGGGGCGTTCTATGAATAAGTACCTAGGCAGATACGCAGATGTGGGTGGAGAGAGGCATTTAAATGACCAAATGAATTTGCGGTTATGCAGTTAAATGCATAGGAATGCGTAGGGCAAGAACTTAAGTAGATGCCCTACGCAATGCGAACCTACAGTTAAGGGAGCCCTATGGCACTCGTAAGTCACATAAGAACCTAAAAACCGAGGGCGTGCTGAGGGAGTTGCCTTGCTATTAGGTGCGTATATTTAGGAACCTATCACGTTCTTAAGTGTGAATCAGGCCCATAGATTCTACACTTAAGTGTGAACACAGTCCAATAAGCTGGAAAACACCACTGCTATTTTATGTTCTATTATGGGCCACAGGACCAACTCTCCATAGCAGTACCATAAATATTAAAGACATAAGAGTCAGGGATTAATCATTTCTTAGGGAAAATTAAGCTTTATAACAATCCCACACTTCAGTATTCCAAGAACAAATGTACTCAAAAAGTATGATCAAACAATTTCCATTCATTTAATGTAAATATACAGAGCAGGAGAAATAGTAATATTCATTTTTTATACAGACATTTACATGCAGTTCTGATGACAACAAATGATAACAGATAAAACTCTTTAATAACTTAATGCAGGAGACATAAGAAAAGCAGATTACTTTGCAAGAACCTTATGGCATGCATTCTCCTCTATAGCGTTATACGGACATAAATATAACCGCCGCCAAGGTTCTTTAAGTGGCTTATCATCCACCTCCCACCCGTCTGTGACTTACCTAAGTCCCACCGCTGGTATGTACCTCTGATCTGTAGCCCAGCTCACAACACTAGGAGGGGGGCGTCTCCCCGAAAAGCCGCCGCTGTCACCCTCCCCCTGTTTAGGGATGCGATGGGTTAGACTGTTCTCTCTCTCTCTTTTCTTCCCACGCATAAACCGTGACGAAGTTCCTGGCGTGGGAGCGAGGGAGGTAGTCAGAGCGTGGGTGGGAGGCTGCTGGGCAGCTGCTGGCTCCGAACTACGTTTACAACGATAGTTTACGGTGGCCAAGGACAGGAAGAATTTACAAAAACGAAACTACTTTGAGAAAAAAAGTTCCCTTCTCATATGGCACAGCCCATTTTAAAGCTGTATTAAAATCACTTAGTTCCTTTAGTATACACCCGTGAGAAAGGTGATAAAGCGAATACAACACAGGGTTGTGCCGATAACACAGCAGGGGTTTACAAATAATACACAGGTGTTTAGGTCATAGCCTGTGCAATTTAGGGAATTGTAGACCGTTATTATAGGCTTAATAAACCTGACTTATTTACCATTATGTTTGTGATGTCCATTTATTTATTTATAAACAGGTTTTTATATAGTGCCACTACCATCAGATTACTTAGTGCTTAATAGTAAATACTTTCCATTATCTTATCTCTTAGCATTGATTGACAGAATGACAGTTCTGGGTAAGGGGGCACTTACCAGTCCTTGCTGGTCTAGCGAGGCCACATAGTTCGCGGCACATATGTAGCACAGCTGCGGCCTATGTGACCAGAAATACTGAAGTCTGTAGCTGCACATTCTATTAGTATAAATTATACAGGATTCCTATGAGAGCCCTGTAGGACCACATCTGTTCTTGTAAATTATGTGACTTTACTTCTACAACAATGTCTGGTCTTACAGGGCTGTATAATCAGCGCTTACAGAGTGAATGGCACGGTGAGACGCGATACCTGCAGAGTGCGCCGCAAAGGAGGAAGGGAAGCGAAAGAAGATGGTAAATGGGAAAAGTTGGGGGATAAACGGGATAGTGGGCTGGATCCAGACTTAAGTAAGTTCTTGAAATGAGTTACTCCTGGGCTAAACCATGTTGATTACAGGGGGAGTTATATTTCATCTGTTGCAGACAGTATTAAAGTTGAGAGGTGATGTTTCCTATCCCAAGTCTAAATAACATTCTTTGCATGCAGGGATTTATCTTTGAATTGCTTACTACACACAGATACTGACCAGTTTTACTATTACAATGTTATTTAGACTTGGGATAGGAAATATCACCTTTCAACTCTAATACTGTTTGAAACAGACGAAATATGACTCTCATGCAATCAACATGGTTTAGCCCATGAGTAACTAATTTCAAGCACTTACTTAAGTCTGGATCCAGCCCAATTACATTAAATTAACACATATACAAAGGGCAGTAGTCAAGGCTGAATACATATAAAGGGGCAGCAGTACAAGATGGACACATAAAAGGGCAGTAAAGAAAAAAAGGCTGAGTACATATAAAGGGGCATTTATAAATGCAGGACACATAAAAAAGGACATTAATAAAGGCTCAACACATATAAAGGGGCAGTAATAAAGGTTGGGCACTTAAAAAAGGGCTAATTAAGTAAGGCTGAACACATAAAGGGGCAATAATATAGGCTGGACACATAAAGGGGCAGTAATAAAAAAAAAACTGCTAAATTTTTTGGGAGTGGTTAGTTCCTGAAAATGAAAGAGGCGCCTGAAATATGACAATTTAGACTAGGGGTGGCCAAACCCGGGCCTCAAGCACCACCAATGGTGCATGTTTTCCAAGTCTCCTTGTTGGGGCACGGGTGTGTTCATTACTGACTAAACATTATTAAAGATCTACAAGTGGTACTGATTAAATCAGCTCTGATTATGTGAGGAGACCTGGAAAACATGCACTGTTGGTGGTGCTTGAGGCCTGGGTTTGACCACTGATTAATACCACTTCAAATTACCAGCCCTGCAAATTCCCAGGGTTTTCAAATCCTGGGGATTTGCAGGGACACGCCGGGCCGCCCGTTCACACTGACAGCGGTGACCCGGGATTTCCCTGGTCAACGCTGTGCAGTGGAGCTGCGGGACCCGGCTTTCTCCACAAACCCCTTCTTTTTATCCAGGTCTAAGACCCGGCTAGAGAGAGCTGGGGTTCGCGTTCAGATTGCCAGAAAAAGCCGGGGTATTCATAAAACCCGGCTATTTCATGAAAACCCAGGCTTTTAGCTGGTAATCTGAACGGGGTATTAGACTCTATTAAAAAGAAAAAGCATAAAGTAAATTGTGAAGATACAGGTCCTTCAGATCACTCAGACACGGAGTATAAGGAAATCCAGACAGGTTTATTACAATGCATCAGAGTAAGGGCCCAGCACAGGCAGTAACAAGTCCCACAGAGAAGAAATGAGTCCAAGTAAGTCCAGGGGTAAGAGTTCCACAGTAAGCCCGGGCAGAGAATCATAGCCCAGTACTCTTAGCCCAGTATAGTCCAATGCAGCAGCAGGGCTGGCTGGAGATTAGCCTCCAACACCCAAGCCCTTCAGGTACCAACTTCAATTCTCCCTCTCTCCCTCTTGCTCACCCATTTTACTCAGGACCCCCCCTCGCAGACATGTGACAGGTGAGGGGGAATGTGATTGGCTCCTCACTGGTTAGGGGCAGCTGTCCATCAATATCTAAGACAGGGTCCACTCCCTATGCACACTAGCAGACCCCCCTGTGGAGATGGTGTTAAGGTGTTAACTCTTGGATGGAGATAACCTATGCCCTCTTGTGATAAGGAGCAATCACTCCCAGATTTAACCCTTAATAGTCATTTGTGATGTCACACACCTCTGGTTTCCTGTAGAGAAAGGAGGGGGAAGGATACACTGAAAGTCCCCCCCTGGTCTCTTGCTGTCCTCTGCAGGGATGTATAACCCTATATGGACCTGCAGAGAGGAGGGTCAATGGATCAATGCAGCTACAGCCTTCTTATGATAAATGCAAAGTATAACACACACAGTCTCTCATAGTAATGACCAGGGCTAAAAAGTACAGCCTGGGTATGGATTGGGATAAGGGGTGACTCTACTCCCCTCCCCCAGCCTGTTTTCTTTACATAAATATATATGCCCAATCTAAAAATATATTGATTAAACCGCAGCTCTTAGGGAGAGGGTCACATCTCCTTTAAAGGTGCAAGTAAATATCAAAGAACAAATAGAGCGCTGGTTAATCAAAGTTTATTCTTACTAAAATATATATTAAAAGACCATAGTATCTTCAATCCTTCCTTCCCCAAAACCTTAGTTACTCCACATACATTGATTATGACAACTATCAACATTGGACAAAATGTAACAATTTGCTGATGTTAAAATTCCAGGGAATTACCCTAGGCAATTGCTGGTAATTTATGAGGATAGTTTCACTCAAATACTGGTATAATGTGTTCTTACTCACGATATGTAAGAGGTGTTCATATGACTGTACCGGACAATCGTTCTCCGATACAAGGTGGATCTACAGATTGCTAGAGGCTGAAGATCTTACTTCTAGCAAGGGCAGCAGGCTCCAGCGCCCCTATGGAAGACAGGTGTAGGTTCTCCAAAAGGTAAGCAACCCCACTCCCTAATCCTAA
>WWET01004714.1:86268-103981 GCA_011038615.1 Limnodynastes dumerilii | reverse complement strand
GGAAGAGCCAGTGCCCGCCAGTGTCCTGAATACCCCCGGGCTGGTAAGTCTGTTAGCTCTTTTCATTATTTTTTTACTTTAAACAATTAGCGGTAAATTTTTTTTATTAATTAGCGGTATTTAATGTTTTTTGGTTTTTTTTTAACGCTACACGGTAGAAACAGGTTTGTTTACCGTTGCCATAACAACAGTAGACAAATCTGCACTAATCAGGAGGCAAAGTGAAAGACCCGGGTTGAAAACAACCCTGGTCCTTTCACATTGCCTCCCTTCCCGGGTTGAACGCGGGAAAAACCCTTCTTTTTTCCCGTGTTCAAGTCCCGGGTCTCTTGACCCGGGTCTCCCGGAAGTGGCGGTTTCACATCACCACCAAAAACCCGGGTTTTTGCAAAATGCTGGGTTTTTGATGAAAAACCCGGGTATTTGGTGGTAATGTGAAAGGGGTATTAGCCTGCATTAAGTATCGGCTCAAATAAACCTATAAAATAATTGTTATTTCTATAATCCTTCCTGAAAAACAGTGCCTTTTTTGGCACTTCAAGAGTTAAAAAGCAAAAAATAACAATCCAAAAACACAATAAGCCACATTTCGATGCTTCAGTTTCAAACTTTATTATTTCAAATCTGCATTACAAAAAAAGGAATATTTGATTATGAAAAGGTCTTGCATGGTGATATTGACAGTTATATTACCAACCCCCGTTTATGTTTATTTTTTATGGAGAATGCTGTTCTTATAATAATTTAATGTAGGCTGAAATAAGCAAAAAGTGTCCAGAGGAAGAGCAAGAGGCATCCCTTTGCAAAGCCCTTTCTACCATGGGTGCATACAGCTATTAGGAACCCTGCAATTTAAATGCCTACAAAAATGTACAGGTTATTTATGGTTAAAAAAGAAAAAAAAATTAGGAGAAAAATCAAGCAAATTTTTTGTGAATGAAAATAAAGAAGCACATTCCTGAAAAAAAAAAAAACCCCTGAAAACACCAAGTTACTGTTAAGATTATTATTCTGTATTGTATGATTATAGTACATAAATATTGAAGACATACATACAAAACTGGTTTGTATTTTCTTGCAAAACACTTACACTGGAAGGGCCAAAAGTCCATTCAGGACTAAAGTGTTTTTGAAAGATTGTTTAGGGCAACTTTCAGGCAAGAAACAAAGCTTGAAGGACTGGTTTACAAAACAGAACAGCAGCAAAGCTGTAAAGATGAATGTCTATTTCCACAGAAGGGGTGATGATGTGTGGCCCTTCAATTTTTGGGCCACTTTCATGAAACTAATCATAACAGTTAACTAAAATTAAGCTGCAAATTTATTCATCATCATCAGAGTCTGAATCATACTTCTTTCCTCGTATTGTTTTCTTTTCCAACTTTTTGAATTTAGATCCAGGGGTCTTCTGATTTTGGAATGGGGGCTCCATTAGATTCCCACTGCAAAACATTTATTAATAGTTCAAAAGAAAATATTGCTATGTCAGATATATCAAACTCATTAACTGAATAGAAAAAAACCCATAGCTTACTTTTTTTTACATTACAAAGGTCAGTAAAAATCTTGGTAAACACTTTCTTTACAGTTATTCCTTGCAATGTAATCATTATCTATGAAAGTGATTGGAAAACATTTTATATTCCTCATTGTCCATACTACAGATATCATCATCATCATCCAATAGCTACAAAAAAGATATATAAAATATGAATAAAGGTCTGGACTGTCAGAAACCACTGTAAGGTTTCTGTGAACCAGTGCCAGCCCTTTACAAGCCTAGGCTAGAATCTGAAGAGCAGAGTGGTTTCAACCTGATTTTTCAGAGAACAGCACTAAGCCAGTGGATCGGCCAGCCCTAATGCCAATAGCATTTTGGGCCCTGGGCTAAAGGTACCAGCATAGTCTTGTACCCAAAACAACACACTTACATTTGTAAATAAAGCTGTAATGTTAACAGAGCAGCATGGGATCTGCTAGTCCATACAAGGCTAACAGTTCCCATGGCTATATAAACTGGCTATAGCGCTGAAGGCAGTTAATATGATCAACACTTCAGGACAGATTTACTAAGACCCCCTTAAAAATCTAGGGCCTGATTCACACTTAAGAAGCTGCGGCTTCTTGTGTGTATGTGGCCGAAATTACCTACTGCGTATGCGTAGTAGGTCATTTACGCTATCTACGTAGCCGATCGACTACCGCATGCAATGATTTCCATAGAAAGAGGTGGCGTAATGCCGCCTCGGGGCATTTTTAGGTAGAAATGGAAGAGGGGTATTTAGATTAGCTGGGGAGGGTGGATGGGAAGCAGGGAGGTGCAATGTCCATACAGTCATTGCACGGGGAGATAAGGTAGTACTATGGCATTCATACGAGCCATAAGGTACCTAAAAACGGGGGGCGGGTTGGGGGCTGGAAGAGTAAGTTAGGAGCATATTTGCCTGCACCTAACGCACTCAAGTGTGAATCGGGTCCCTAATAACGGTCACAGATCTAATGATCATATAAAAATGAACACATTACATTTGCCTAAAATCATGGAGGATTGGATGTTTGGATGTACAGCTTCCATTAGAGATTGAAAGCTTGATGATATTTGTCTACAGGAGGTGCTGGGTTGATATATCAACATCCGTAAAAGATTTTGCGAAAAAACCTTTTTGATAGTCTGAACTATTATTTACTAGTAGACCAGTAGCACCGTTATTGGGCAATTATCTACAGCGCTTAAGGCCTTTAGTGACAAGGGAGCGTGCGGTGCTCATACTAATTTTTTTTTATATTGCTAAATCTGCGCGATGAAAAGCTGGAAGATCTTGGGATATGTGTAAGGAATAAACTAGGACAAACAAGGGGAGTTAGAATCTCATTGGCTGCCATGGACAACATTTCAATTTTTTTTCCTTTTTAGAAGTTACGTAAATCTAGCCCCTAGTTTTTTTTGGAACTAGGGCTGGTACCGAGGTGGTAGGGGTCAAATGAAAGATTCATACAATAATCACCTGTACTTAATAATATCAGCACAGCCAAGTCTCCACTCCAGAGTCTCTGTGGTGAATTCATCTGTATTTCCCAAGTCAGTGAAGCCGACCACGTAATCTTTCGTCTTTCCGTCTTTCACTAATGCAAGAGTTGGGATGACTTTTATACGGAGTCTCTCACTTAAGAAAGGGGCTTTCTCCACATTCAGTTTCAAAAACTTTGTTTCAACATGTTTCTTGGCCAGCAAAGCCAAATGTTTGTCCAGGATCTTGCATCTATGTATATAAAATATAACATGGCAAAAAGGAATTAGACTGCAAAATGTAAACTGATGTTGGCCTAATATTTTTACATATTGTATGTCATCATGTAGACAAGTCTGCGATTTGTCCTTTATACATCCCTGGTTTGAAATGTCAGAGGGCAGCAAAAAAAAAAAGTCAGAATTTAAATTTTAACTATTACAAATATTCAAAAATGTATACAGATGCAACGTCGCAAAATATAAGATATATACCAAAGTCAATATATATCTTACCAGAGGTCTGTTATTAGAATAAAACAATGTTTGTGCATTTTTGTGCAGTTTACAGTCTGCAGTTCTTTATCTATGCGTGACTTTTTTTTTTTTTTTTAAATACCTGAGATATGACTTTTATTGTAATGGGAAACGGTGTAAGCATTTGTATAATACCTGAAAGTAGAATCTTTGTAAAAATGACAGACAACATTTTTACTTTCCTTCACTTCCTGGAAGAAGTCTCTCTCACTAGGGATTTCTCTGTATTCACCATGTCCTTTGGATATCCATTCCTTCATTCAAAAAAACATTTATCCAGTTTAAGGGCAGAGATCAATTAATAGGACTATTTTCACATAAAAACAAATATGAAATAAGGGAACAAGAACTACTATGTGAATGTATATAAAAAATACAATTACAGGAGAGCAAGAAGCTTGCGCCCAATGGTCTGAGCGGAAAACTAAAAAGTTGTTGCCACTGAAGCAACTCTTCTGCTGTTTCCCTTCCCTGAAAAACCCTAGCCTATGAAAAAACAAGCAGGATACAGTAGATAGCTTATACGTAATTTGATAAGTTATATTAGTGTTGATTATATAAGCAGGCCTGGACATCTTTTGGATCTCCAGGTGTAGCGAGAGTCCCAGTATACTCTAACAGAATAGTCATAGCTGCTAATAGGCAAAGCATTGTGGAAACTGTGGTATCTTGGCAGTTAAAGGGAGACAGCTGGCAATACTTTTTGGGGCCACCTGGCCATTTTAGGACAACCAGTTTGATTCTTGAGAATAGATTTACTAAGCTGCGGGAAAGGAAAAGTGGAGATGTTGCACATAGCAACCAATCAGATTCTAGCTCTCACTTTCTTATTACATATTAAAAAATTATCAGCTACAATCCGATTGGTTATGATGGGCAGCATCTCTACTTTTCCTTCTCTGCAGCTTAGTAAATCTGGCCCTTGATCTTATTAACAGTTCTGACAAGAAATATTATTCCTTACTTTGCAAGACTGAAACTAATGATGAAGAACATATACTAAGCATACAAATTACCTGTTTTTGCTGCTGCGCCTTCTTTAAGGCCTCTAGACGTTTTTCTTTCAAAAGCTCCATTTCATCTTCATCCATTTTATCTAGCTTTTCCATCTGTGCATCAAGCTGGTCCTCCATTATTTTGGTAGTCTGAAGCAACTGATTCTCCATGACTTTGGCAAACATCTCCACAGAAGTGTCACCTGCCATTGTTGTTGTGAATTCACAAATCTGTGGGTAGCAAAATGCACAATTTTTACATGACCTATGTTACCCTTTATATCATATTTTGACTTACAGAAAGTACAAAGTTTATTTAACATATAAATATGCATTTAAATCTTTACTTCCAATAATGCAACATTAATAAAAAAAAATGAACTCCCGAAAACAAAACATTCATCTAAGGCCTAACCCTGAACTAATTTCCCTATAAGGCAATGCAAAGTATGTCTAAGTGCCATTATCTTATAAAAAAAAGGGGACACGTTTATGTAATGATGTTGAAAATTCAGGCTCTATTTCACCTTTCTATGACACAAAAAAATGGCTTTGGTAAATGCCCTCCAGGACTGGGTCAGTGGTCAGAAGATTTTAGCAGTGTCCCCCCTCCCACAAAACTAAAATTGCCAATACCACCCTGGATATAACATATCACCAATTATACACAGCTATTACCATACATATGGTCTTCTGAAGAAACAATACTGCTTTAATAGACAATGCTTTCTACAAGTGCCAGGAAAACAGGTCAATAGGAGGAAGAAAATCCTCCTTCAAGCTTCACTAAAATCCCACTAATGATGATGACTATTATTGTATTTGCTCATAAGACGACCAGACACTGTTTAATTATTAAGCACATCACTAGATGCCGTGAGGTAGAGTAATCCAGAATTATGGGGGCTGCTCCTCGCCTATAGGAGACAGAAGAGACGGGTGATTTGGTGAAATAGGTGCCCGCATTGATGTCTGAGGCGGCCTATCACTGTGATAGGGGTAAACCCAGCATTTGCACCCACCAACCCTCATCCTCAAGGGGCCCAGCCCCGCTCACCATTACCTGCTATACGCACCAGATCGCACTATCACCCAACCACACCCACCACGAGCAGCTGCTGTCAGGGAAACCTAACGACTGGGTGCTCTGAAAGCGACCCACAAGTGACGTCACATAGGCGCCATTACCGCGATACGCGCATCCCGTTTTCGACGACACGAGTCGCCATTTTTAATCTTGGCATACATTTTCTATTTAGATGAGAATTTTTATTTATTTGTGCATTTATGTTATCTCGGAATAGTCCGTGCACTATTAGTGCTCACCTTACGTAAAGCGATAACAATACACGTTAAGGGTAAGCTATGTGCCAGACACACACGTGGAAGCAGACATTTTGGTACACCTTTTTATCTGCTTTTCACCAGTCACCTTAAGTGACGCTTCATACATTTATTTGTCATATTTCGATTCCGTACCATGCAAAGATTACACCTCTCTGCGTTAACATGGTACACGCATATGTATATAGTGGATCCTTAGAAATCCGTATAATGTGACGTCATCATACGGACTCTGCGGCTTCTTGCCATTGGATCGTCTCAGTAAATGGCATGTGGCGTCAGCAAAGGTAGCGGGGTCAGGCGCATGTGCGGAGAGCGAAGCAACAGCCTGTGGGCACCATATGCAGCGAGGTGTAAAAACCCGGACTGAGCGCTTACTGAGTAGACGTCGCCATCATGGGCAAGAAGCAGAAGAGCAAGACCGAGGACAGGTAAATCCGCTGCCCACACGGCGAGTGTCGCCCCAGCATGTTCATAACACCGAGTAATCCCCGGTAATGGGCTGTGATGGTGGGCAGAGGCCTAGAGGGACGCAGCTGCCGGCTGCTCATACGCAGGGATAGCCTAGCACCGTGTACAGTTTCTGAGGAGAGAAGGATTATCTATCTATCTATCTATCGCACACAGATGGGCACGGCTTATATGTGGATGTAGAGCGGTACTGATGTACCAGGTCCGTACCTCATATGTTGCATAGGCATTGACCAAGATTTTGCTGAAGTGAGAGCAATGCACAGTTGTTCTGCTATATTTCTGTGAAGGAGAGCTCTGTGTTGTGGTAAGAGAAATAGCTTCTCCAGTTGTTATTATTGTCATGTACCTTGTGGCCCACAGGTTGATCTTATTTATTTGCACCACGTTATTTTACGTTTCCTTAGGAGGTAAGAGCAGACTAAAGACATGGATCTATTTTAAAACGTACACTTGGTGAACAGCCTAGCTGATATATTTGACATCAATGTTATGGGATCCTGTAAATTGAATATTTTTTACATAGTGTTGATTAAAATAATTACATTTGGATAGCTTCCTTTCTGGAAAATGTCTGAGATTAGATTTCATTGTTATAGACTTCATGAATCCAGAACTACAAGCAAATTCGGTGTGTTTGTAGGTGATGTGGCTGTTAGCATACAGAAATTGCTATGCTTCATACTGTCTGCAGGACCTAGAACAACTCCCCCCACAGAAAGGAATTCCATGTCCTGCACCCTACCTTAAATATTCTTGGGGGAATACTGGTTTGTATGTAAGGGCTTAGCCAAACTCTTCACAATCAGCATAGCTTCCCCACCCACCATGTGTATCTTGTACCCATGGACCTGCCCCACATGAGGGGACTGTATTATGCACAGAATGTAGCATCCAGCATCTTTGTTCTGATGCAGAATTCATGCTGATAGGTGACTTATGTGTTTACGTAAGTTGCCTGTCTATTTTTTTAAGTCCGGATCCAGCCCTGTAAGCCTTGGGGATATTTAATATTTTTATCTAATTTGATCAACCTCATTCACTGCTCATTGGACATTACTCTGTAATTCCTAAGGCACATATACACTAAAGCTGGCCACACACTAGAGCGATTATCGTCACAGCGTGATTTTTCCGACAATTGTACCAATTTTTCCTTTAGATAAAAGTTCTGATATTGTTGCCACATATTATGCGATTATCATCCGTAAAAGAAAGTGTGCGATTAATTTTTTACCTGTTTTATTGAACCATACACACACTGATAATCTGAAATTTTGATCAGATATGGCCTAAAAGGGGCAAACAGAGGGTGATTGACAGCACCTTTGAAGGCAGCCGTGTGGAATGGGACGGATGTTAAAAGGATCATGTTTCCATAAAGTGAAAACCAAAAATGGCAGTCTTTTCATGTCCATCATACATGTCACTTAAAACGAGGTCAGCTAAATCTGTATCCGGTGCAATACACAGGAAGTTGCTGTTGGGAGATTTATATAGTCATGCCCCAAAGGTGTTTATCATCAGAAGAAATAATCTGTGAAAATATTCAACGATTATCTGAAATGCCCACGCACAGCACAATATCTGACCAGAGATATGATGATCAATTGGGAATCCCAAAAGATGCTATTATCTGCCGCTGGCCTCTCAGAGATGATTATAGTTTGTTTCTGTAAAAATCAGCACCACACAGTACAGCAATATTTTGTTCAAGCCATGATAATTGGAGTATCGGGCCGATAATCGGTCTAGTGTGTTGCCAGCTTAAGTTTAATTATGTCATAAATATGTGTTAAGTGATATAGCTCTTAATGTAATTTATGTGAGGAAAATTTTTTAATTTAGGAGATCCAGAGTAAATTGCTCTCAGTAGTAATAGAAAATTTGAATCGGTTGAATTCATGTAAATTTAAAAAAAAATAACCACAATAGTCTTTTTGAAGCTGGCCATACACTAGAGCAATTATCTGCTCGAACACCCAAATAATCGCTGTAGTGTATGGCCAAGATCAATTTTTTAAATATCAAATGCAACAGAAACTCTCTGGTACAATTATTTGCTCTTTCAGCAAGCTGAATGGCTCCCTATTCTTCAAAGCTGCAGTTGTATATCTGTGTACAAAGCTGCTCTGACAGCTTTGTAGGTATACTGTAAAGCTGTCAGAGCCGTATAGTACATAGATATATAGCAGCGGTTATTGCAGGGAGTATTATAGACAGGGATCAGCTGAAACTGCGCTGTGTGAAGCACAAATTCGGCTGAGTCTTGTCTGTATTACTGCCTGCAATAGCTGCTGTTGTATATCTATGTACTATGCTGTTCTGAGACAGCTTTGGTAGCTTCAAAGGTGTTAGAGCAGCATAGTACATATGCTGACACACACACACCAGTGGCTATTGCAGGAAGTAGTACAGACAGATCCCTGTCTACTAATTCTTCTTATTAGATTCTTCTTATTACTTCTTGCAATAACCGCTGCTATATATATATATATTTTTTTTTTCTCCCACCCTCTTCTGCTTGGATTGTCGGTCCCAGCAGAGTAGGTGTATGGTGCCGATAACGGGACGTTTCCCTAGAGACAAATCATCCTGTTTATTGACAAACAAAGAAGGGGTGTGTGACAGCGCTAGTTAGTGTCAAAAAATTGGTTAACATATAATTACACCTGCGATGGCTGAAAAACTTCACAACTTCAACACCAGTGCATAAATATCAAAAAATAAACATTTATTATAACCACATAAAATCTAAGAATAGTTATAAACTATCCCTAAAAATCTAAGGATAGTTATAAATATAGCTATCCCTACAAGTACAATTACTCTATTAAAACAATAGTACACCTGAAAGAGCATTCATTCAGGGCTAATAAGAGTATTATTGCCACAAATTATAAACAGTTCAGTACACTTGGTATATAGCAGCACAGTCCGCAGGGAACTTCTCCCCCTAGGAGAGTGGGGAGGCCGAACGGGAGGTTGGTAGCCCCTGTGCGTTGAATAGGAACCAAATCGGTTGGTTGATAAATGGTTAACAACCACTGCGGGAAAAATGATTGCGAGTACCACATGCAATGGCCACTTCCAATTTGTGCACAGAATCTGTAAGTAAAAATTGATTGTAATGAACGTGATAGATGGTATAACTCACGACTCAGAAGACTCGGTGGTTCCAATTGTGGATCCGGAATGTGATAGAGGCTGTCAGTAGCTAAGAGTGTTGGCTCTCGCTACATCCACAAGTGTTCAAGCGGTGCAGGCCTGTCGGGCGTCCCCGAAGTGGGCACTGATTTGTTGTAGTTTGCTTGATATACTGGCAACCAGTAAGCAATAAGCCGTGTGGATATCTCACGTAAGTCCTCCGTTCCAAAGTAACAATGAATTGGACTTTTCCACAGATAAATTATGATGATCCAGTTATATGCTCTCAGGAGTAAAAAAGTAAAACTGCAACGCGTTTCGTGTCAACCAGGACACTTTATCAAGCAGAAAGTAATGAGTGCAATTTTTTGACACTAACTAGCGCTGTCACACACCCCTTCTTTGTTTGTCTTTTTCTTTTTTAGTGGGGGAGGTCCACTATTGCTTGACAGCTGCAGTTTCTGTTTCAATATTATCTGAAGCGCTGACACGTTTCCCACTCTTTTGTATTACATCCTGTTTATTGGCCCATCCCCTGCTGGGACTGATAATCCTCCTAGTGTGTGCCCAGCTTTAGATGCATTGGCTACCTAGAATCTCTGAAAAGAAAACCTATTCACTTTAAATATTTCATGTAATCTGCTTCCGCTGCCAGGACTGGTTTGCTGTTAAGGTTTTCCCTGTAAGTGCAAGTTTTTGTACCTGTTATTTTTTTTTTTATTCATGGTAATTTGGGCAGGCATGGAAAACCTGTGACACAGGTGTTTTGAGACTAAAAGTACCATCGTGGCCTTACGGTTATACCAATGCTTTTGGAGCTGTAGCTCGTAGTGTCACACATTGCCTATCTCTGAATTAAAGTGTGCTCAATAAATCAGTAACCCTGATGTTGCGTCCATGGTCTCTTCTTAAGTCCATTCATAAAGAATAGTTAGTTGACAGTGGGAACACTAAAGGGCAGGTGACATAGTCCTGTGACATAGTCCTGTTGAGTCAGCTTTAATTTTAGCAGACAAGCGTTTATCATTGTTATATCCCTGTCCTTGTTATATTTAGGTTTTTCTTTGATTGTTTTTCATCCATGTATTTTCTCTTGATTTGTATACATTTTTGGCTCATGCATGCAAGATTACAGCAACTTGCATGTATGGTCAACTCTGCCTTATACAAATTTGTGAGATTCGGTGAAATGATAATATATGTTATTGTATGTGTGTATGTATATGCTTAATATGTATTTATGATAAAAATATGTGCCTGATCACTACGTATGTGCACTTACTACTTTATTACATTTCATACAACGCCCATAAAACAATGTGTAATACAATTAGTTCTATCAAAACACTTGCTGGTAAAATTCCATCACGGTCCTTCAAAGTTGGAAACCTGTCTTTAAGTTCAATTAAATTATAATTATTAGTTTAAGTTATGTAATGAACTTAAAGCAATTTGTTTAGAGGCAGTTGTGATTTGAAAGGAAACTATTTGTGGGGGATACAAAAAATGTACTTTGCAAATATACAGTATCTCTTGGTTCCATTTTACTGATAGAATGCCAGGTTAGCTACTGGTTAATAGCAGTATGCTGCAGCATTTCTTTGTTTCTGTGTAAATTATCCCTGTTTTTTCATGGGTGTATTTATATTAACCTATACATTTATTTGCACAACCACCATTTTGTGTAACTGTAAAATGATTGCATTTTTTTGACACTGAATAATATTGTAGCTGTAGTGCTTTGTGAATAAAGACGTTGATTTTTTTTGTTACTGATTCATGGTATTTTAATCTGGTTAGGCTTTCAGTATACAGTGATTTTGAATCCCGTCTGCTTTTCTGTTTTTAAGCTTCTGGGCTGCCTATAGTAATAGCCAGTACTCCATCCTGAGCATTACTATAGAAGTTTCCAGATTGTTATTGAGGCAGTGTATTTCTTTGTTACAAATGCCCGTTACCTCATTATTCCTGCCACAGCAAATTTTAAGTGTTCTGCTGACAGCATTTAGTATGACTGGGTGTGTGATGTTTCTTCCTAGTTAAAGATAAGGGGGTAGATCCAGAACTACGTGTGCCGTACGTTTATTCGCGGAGCGTATTTTCCTACACGTAAGTTCGCTACACTCCCCTCGGCACACCCCTTGCACGGACGTCATTTGTCAAAATACGCTACCCAAACCCTACCTTAACTTTTCCAAACGTAACAGCATACGTCCGCTAACGGACGTACTGACTACGCGAACATACGCCGCTTAGCACGCCCATACTGTACACTTTAAATACCACCCCCCACCTACTACACGTAAAACGCACGTATTGTTGACGAACATAAATTTGGCACGCCCACACGTAAGTATTTACGTGAGACATACGTGAATGGCCCATACGTCCTAAATTACGCTACGTGAATGTGCGTATTTTCTATGGTGCGCATGCGCAGTGCGTTCAAATCTGCGAATTTACGTCTCCGCCACGCGTAAAATAGTGGAAATGCGTAGTTCTGGATCTGCCCCAAGGTGACTAATTGACCACCTTGCTTAAAAGCCTACATTTTAAAATGATTGGGAAGGCTCATATTTCCACTCGCTATATGTTTGAAGAAATATGTATTTTTCTCTGTACCTTGTTCACTGCACCTGGAACACTATGCAGATATTTTAATGTGCCCAAGTGTCTCTTATGCTGGATACACACTATGCAATGTCTGCGGTCGATTAACCCTTCTATAACCTGGGACATTGCGTAACGGACACACAACATTCTACTCACAACCACCCTGCATCCACCCCACTAGGATCTGAACAGCGGCAGGTGGATCACTCAGGAATTCTGAACAATCTGATTATAGGGCATACACTGCACAACAATCAGCCCCATTATACAATATGTGGGCAGCTTATAGTCTGTTATTATGCTAAGTAGAAAAGGGACAAAAAGACACAACTGTTTTAACTTCAGAAGAAACACAAAACATTTGGATAGGATCACCAGCAGGTGTACAATATCTGCTAGGGGATCTATTTATTTTGGGGGCTCACATAAGAATTGCACATTAACCCTTTGTATACCAGCTAAAATTAGGGTATTCTTTGTACTTAATCTTTGTCTCCATGTACTTTTTTGAGGTAAGAAGAATACATGTATGATTATTTAAGTTGGTGAAGAGGTTTAAGCTAATGTGTGATTATAAGAGGATGGTTCCTTGAGCATTGTGGTTTAAATTTAAGTTGGGCCTAGATATATCTGTTAATTATGGAGGGAATATGTCATAATACCGTAATTGGTTCACTTACTATCTGACAGTAAGTTATTCTGTAGCTGATGGTTAAAGAGGTTGCCTGCTGAGGTTATACATGATAACGGACCCGATTCAGATTTAAGAAGCTTTTCCGTGCGTTTGTAATAGATCCGTACGTTAGTGCAAAAGTGATGAATTTCGAAACACTTCCGTGTTGTGAAAGCAACCTTATAGTTAGCGCACGTATATGTGACGGAAGTGAAACGTTCGCAAATATGACCGCACGTCTACTACGTTACCATGCCCATATTTTGTTTTATATTCCGCCTGACGCCTACTTATAAATAATATGTCCGACCCTTTATGTTCGCACGCATTTTTTGTCATACGGAATTTACTTACGCATCATTCCAATTACGTTTCGTAACTCCATGGTCTGCACTTGCGCACTAAATAGAAATCACACCACTTGCGCATTTTGCATGTGTAAATTACCAGACGTTCTTAATTCTGAATATGGTCCATCATGCTCCCTGCACAAGCCCGTTATATTTTCTTGTAATATAAATAACATTTAATACAATACATAATATATATTAAAAAAAAAAGACAATTATTATGTAAAGTTATTTGTGTGTAAATCTCAGTGAGTGCTATGTTACATAACCGGTAATAGAACAGTGCATAATTGCAGGAAAGCTCCAAAGTGTATGGACTCATTTGACATGTACACTATTTGGACAAAAGTATTTGGCCACACTTGTTAAGTATTGAATTCTGATTTTACAACCATTGCCACGGGTATATAAAATCTGGCACCTAACTTCACAGGCTACATTTGCAAACATTTGTGATATAAAATAGGTCGTTCTGAAGAGCTCGGTGACGTCAAGTGTGGTACTGTGATAGGATGCCACCTTTCCAATAAGACGGTTGTGAAATTTCATCCATGCTGAATACTCCATAGTCTACTGTAAGTGATATTATAAAGTGGAAGTGTTTAGGAACAACAGCAAGGTGCACGGTGTGTAAAAGTCACCAACGCTCTGCTGATTCCATAGCTGGAGAGTTCTGAATCGTTACTGTAAGCACAGAAATACTGTGGTGGGAGCTTAATGGAATGGGTTTCCATGGCCGAGCAGCTGCATGCAAGCCTCACGTCACTAAGTCCAATGCCAAGTGTCAGACTGAGTGGTGTAAAGCACACCGACACTGGACTGTGGAGCAGTAGAAATGTGTTATGTGGAGTGATAAATCACGCTTCATTTAGAAGTCAAACGGGCAAGTCTGGGTTTGGTGGATGCTGACGTTACCTGCCTGACTGCATTATGCCAGCTGTGAAGTTTGGTGGAAGAGGGGATAATGTTTTTCAGGTTTTGGGCGACGCCCCTTATATCCAGTGAAGGGCAAACTTAATGCTTCAGCATACCAAGTCACTTTGGACAATGCTCTGCTTCCAACTCTGTGGCAACACTTTGGGGAAGGCCCTTTTTTATTTCAACATGACTGTGCCTCAGTGCACAAAGCTGGGACTATAAAGATATGGTTTGGTATGGAAGAACTTGACTGCCCCACACAGAGCCCTGACCTCAACCCCATCGAGCACTTTTGGGATGAACTGGAACGAAGATTGTGAGCCAGGCCTCCTCATCCAACATCAGTGCCTTCCAAGAAGAGGGGAAGACCAACTCCAAGTATATGTATTTAACACAGTGTCATTACAGTCCCTGTGTGTTGTGTAATTAATGGCCAGACGTCCGAATAATAATTTTGTACATATAGTGTATTTTAGTTTTTAGTTCAGGATAATTATGTGTAAAAAGCTGTATGCCTTTGGTCATGTTGGCCCTTCTGTGCATGATATGAGAATTATTTTGGGTGAATAATGTACCCTGTTGTGACTTATGTATGACATTGTGGTAATGGATTACTTAAAAGCATGAATCAATATGTGGGCGACATACTGTGCTGTTTGAAGATATGAAATCTGAATGTACAAAAAAGTGTGTGTGTATGCAATATATGTATACACACACAAATTTTTGCCCCAGTACTCTTGCAGTTATACAGCAACTTACCATGATATTCTTAGAAGTATTGTATATTAGATTTACAATTGCACGCTACTAAAAGAGGCTTTAATCTTCCTTTACATAAGTACTTTGTGTACAGTGACGACATTCAGCTCCTGTTAGGGAATTTTTTTTACTTTCTGACTCAATCACTTGCAACTATCTGGAATGCTATATAAATGTGGGAACATTGGCTAGGATTATCAGTGCTTGACAGAAGAGAAATATATACTAGTGACGGCTGTAAGCAAGCATTATACTCAGCCTGAAGAATTGTTCACTGCAAATCTTTATAACCAGAAAAAAAGGTGATTTTGTATATTTTTTTTAATTTTATGATTCCTTATTGCACTCCTTTTAGCATGTGTTTGCTGCATGGATTCTTTTTATTTTTAACCATATTAAAATTGGTTGTGCAAAAATGTTTGCAATTGGCATTTATAAAGGTTATGTCTATCTTGGTTTTTTGGGTTTTATTTTAATTTTTTTCTATGATTTGAAAGTACTGGTTTTTGATAAAATATACATCATGCAATTGATGATTTTTTTTTCTGTGGCACAAAACAGGTGGGGGTTATATAGGCTAACTTTTTCCCAAATAAAATGTGATGCTAATGATATAAACTCAGTACTGTGTCTCATAATGTGCTATCCTCTGTCATTAAAGTTCAAGAGAATTATATCCTGCACATTTGCAGAATGTTCAGAGGCCAATGGGTAGAACTTCTTTTTGTATTTCAGGTTATTTCATCACTTTATACTGGGGGACTGGCAAGGTTCCATTTTACATACTGAACGTATGACTGATATAAATCTGCTCTTTTTAATTTAAGTGGCAAGGATGATGTGGACTTGGATGCCCTTGCTGCAGAAATAGAGGGTGCTGGAGCCTCCAAAGAACAAAAGAGTAAAGGAAAGAAAAAAAAGGAAAAGAAGAGGCAAGATTTTGAGTGAGTACCTCTCAATCTTTACAGCTTTTATTTAAAGTAATTGTGCTTTTGCCTCATGTTGAAAGAATTTTCAGATTATTCTTATATTTACCTGTTCTTTAGTAGATTTAATGACTGATTATGAGGTCTTTAGAATGAAAGATAGCTTTGAGTTGGGTCCTCATAGCCTTCATTTTTGCAGACATACTGTAATATACTACACAGGATATATATTACTGAGTTTCATGTAATAAAGATGTCTCTTTAATGTTAATGTGTTTTTGTAGTGAAGATGATATTCTGAAAGAGTTGGAGGAACTTTCCTTGGATGTCCAAGGAGGCAAAGGCAATAAAGACTTGGTACCAAAGGTAAGTTGTTTTTTTTTCACTTTCGTTTATAGAGGATGATTTGTACAACAGCAAAAGACATGTAATCTCAAACTTGGCTTGCAACGTGAATAAATAGGACAAACTGTATAACAGACCAGACAAACAACAAAGAGGAGAAGCTGTATGAAACCAATTAGTTATGTTAAACCCATGGTCCTGTAATTATTCATGTAAACTATTTAACTATAGGCTAATCTGTGCCAGTTGAATACACTGGACCGGATTCACAACTCCATATTGTAAGTTACGTGCCTATTTATAATTCAGTGCTTCTGCGCACGCGTAATAAATATTTTACGCTATCTACATAGCATTTCACTACGTATGTTGCGTACATGCAGTTTTTAAAGACCGCGTGTACGCAGTCTACGTAACAGAACATAGCGTAGATAGCATAAAATATTTACTACGCTTGCACATTTACACTGAACTTATAAATAGGCCGTAACTTTAAAAATACGGCGTTGTGAATCCGGTCCAGTGTTACTGTGAAACATAATATACATTTTTTAGAAATTGTCTGGAAATCTGTAGGCTTAGGGTTACTTCTCAAATCCAGTATTATTAGTAGGTATGTGAGCCCCATGTGGGAGAGACTCATGTTCATTATCATGTTTTATGTCTGTTATTATGTGTAAAAACAGGAATATTTGTTTCCTCATTTAGAAAGCAGAAGTAGAAGAATCAGAAGCTGCCACTGCGGAGCAGGAGAAGAAAAAAACCCAAAAGGACAAGAAAGGCAGTTTTGATAATGAAGACAATAGTGATGAAATGGAAAGCAAGAGCACAAAATCCAAAAAAGAAAAGCCCAAGAATCTGTCTGAAAGTGATGATGATAATGATGACGATTACTTTAATAAGACTTCTAAAAAAGGCAAGGGCAAAAATGAGACCACCAGTAAAAAAGCTAGCGTTATGGAAGATGCTAAGGATAACCTTCAGGAGAAAACAGATAGTTTCGGGGATAGTGGGGAGGAATCGGATGATTTCAGCCATGGTAAGAAAGCCAAGAAGAAGGAACAAAAAGCCAAGCCTGTAGTTAAGGTAGAAAGTGGAGATGAGGAAGGGGACTTCAAAATAAAGACTGCTGCTCAAAAGAAGGCAGAAAAAAAGGAAAGAGAGCGGAAAAAGCGAGAGGAGGAAAAGTCCAAGCTGAAAAAACAAAAAGAAAAAGACGAGGCTGAAGGTGGCAAGAAAGAACCAGTTAAAGCTTCGGGTCCTGACAAAGAGCCGGAAGAAACGGTTTTGAAAAAGGAAAAGAAAACTGTGGTGGAATCGGAGACTGCAGCAGATGTGGAAGGAGAAGGTATGGGAACGGTTTCTGGGAATAATATGACTCAAACTCTTGAATACATCCGGTCAATAATGATATATGTATCATAGCTATAAGTATTATTACATACTAATTTCTACATTTATTTAATCAAACCTTCTACAGATGATGATGGTGACAAAAAGAAAAAAGATAAAAAGAAAAAAAAGGTGGAGAAGGATGAGAAAGAAAAGAAAAAGAAGGGCCCCAGTTCAGCCACTGTAAAGGCCATGCAGGAAGCGCTGGCCAAAATGAAGGAGGAGGAAGAGCG